>JAVTVY010052747.1:0-27242 GCA_036873755.1 Hanleya hanleyi
GATAACACTATTTAGCAGGAGCATGATAACATTTATTTTCTTCGGGCTGTTAGCAACATGAACAGTAGCAGAAGTGTGCGTCAGAAGCAATGATCTGTATTCACTTGTCCCCGGTCGGACTTGAACTGATGTCTTCCCAGTGGGATGCATTACCTTAATATACCAGAGACCTTAACATACATGACCAAGGGATTAATGAGCAATGAAAGAACTTAAGCATGAAGCTTATGCATGAACTGATAACACACATAATTCTAGCTGAATCTTGCAGAAAGCAGGTGCATGATAACACTATTATCAAGATAATAAGACAATGAAATAACAAAACATGAGATTGAAATGGTACACATGTATGTCGACTGATGAAAAAGATACAAATGACCTGCTGGACCGTGCTGGTGAATTCCATGTTCCCTGCTGGTGAATACAACATGTTCAATACATGTAGATGAATATGACAAGATACATGTAATAATAATATGAAATAACAAAACATGAAAATGAAATATGACGAGTGTTGGAAGAGAAACAAATGACCTGGTTGATCAAAAATAGCAATTACAGAATAAGTACATTGTCCATGTTTCCTGCTGGTGAATACAACATGTACAATATGATGAATGTTGTGATAACATGACAAAATGAAATAAGAATAAAATGAGAATGATATGATATAATAGGAAGAAATGATGGAAGAGAAACAAATGACCTGGTTGATGATTGATCAATACAACATTTTATGAAAAAGTGAGAATGGAGAAAAGATAAATGGATAATTGTATCGGGCATCACATGTTGACATGATTATGATCAACGAATACAACATGTAACAGATATTAACCTCTTTGTCTGCTCCTCCATTAGCAAGCAGAATAGTCACAAGTTTTTGCAAGCCACTGCAGCATTTTGTTCCCATATATTTGGTTCTGGTATACAAAAGCATACTGTAAATGAAACAAATCACTGGTGATGCAGCCTTCTCCCCAGCAACAGTATACAAAATTTTGTATAACAGGGGTATTCTGTAAAAGAATATGGATAATTCGGGATTAATACTAATAAATTATCAGGGCCTGATCCAGGCCGTTTTTGAACCCGTTATAACGGGTTTGGGCGCCATGAATTTGGGCGCCCAAATGAGAAAAAAAAAAAAAAAAAAAAAAAAAATTTGTTAGCAAATTCCCTCTGAACAGGCTGAAACCTATATTAATGCAATTACTATTGCCAAATATTAAGTTATCAGGCTGTATTTAGACCATTCAATACTCCCACAGCTTCCATGGGCTTCGACAGTCCCACATCGCGGCCTATTTCACTATAACTTATCACACTCTGCGCCAGGTAAGGGTGCCCAAACTAAAAGTCTAGATCAGGCCCTGATTATCCTTATCAATGTTCCGGAATTGCATATGTCACTATAGTATCTTACCATTGAGCATTACTGTGAGCATGGATTCACCAATCATAATAGGGCTTCCATTTGGATTGAAGGGGACTTTGAGGATGGTAATTGGATTCGTCCAAATGCAAAGACACACCGAGTTGCCATGTGCCACTATTGAATATTCAGACATGAATTCATGAAACACCAAATCAAATTGAAAGAATTGAGATCCTACAGCGACATACTCAATTAAGGAGCATTCATAGGATACATGTATCAGTTTATTACAGAAGATTCAGGATGAATGTACTGTTAAAGACATGAATACTTGTGCGCGGATACTGCAAAAAATATGTAATCTTGGAGATGCGGGGCGGGGTGTGGGTCACCAAACACACAAATTTTTTACATACATAATACGAGTTCAATTTAACCTATGTTAGAGTTGAGCATGGCATGCATGGGGGGTGGAAGAGGATCAAAGTTTTGATTTTGAAACGTAACATGTATTTTATGGATGCTTATAAAAAGTGGCAATTGTGTTTATGTTTACAACATTTTGCAAAATAATTATTCAAACATCTGCGGAGAGAAATTCTCCTAGATTTCTGCAGATTTCACATGCTGTCTTTTCATTTTTATTATGCCACAGTATTGAGTCTCAGCTGATGTACATCTTTTCTGTGTCCAAGTTTCAAAATGCTATTACAAAATTTAGAAGAAATAGTGTTATTATCCCTCTCATTGATGCAACATCAACTCCAACTTTTGCTTTACAAACTGTAAATGTACATGTACCATCTAAAGATTTAAAAAGGCATTATGCATAGTCTTGACTTGTAGATGGAAAGTGACGGGAATCCTAATCACCATGAACACTCAACATTGCAAATGTACTCAACATTGCAAATGTACACATGAACAAAGGACAAACGATTTTTTAAACAAACACACCTCTCCTTCAATTCTTCTTCTACTGTACTCCATTTGAACTCCCTCATAGATTTGTAGTCCTTCTTCTGAAGTACACTTGAATCTTGAATCAACGAAACACACTGCTGCTTAACTTTGTCAAGGAGCTGCAGCTCTACAATGTTTGTTAGGGTTGAGTGGTGCAAGACAGCAGAAGCTATCTGACCTGGATTTTTGGTCCCCACAGACCTTTCCAGGTATGTCAGATCTGTGGATTTGGTTTTGTCCTTGAAATAGAATATGGAGGAGTTGAGTTAATTAATATCTCAGTGAAGGTCTTCAACAGACTGGATTTCATTCTTGTAGCATGTCATTTTGATTGTTTCCCTCGAATTGAGACAAAGTCTAGAATAATTTTTTTAATGAGTCAACTAGTGGGGTGTACGTTACAGTTCACTCTTATCTTTGGAGATACTGAACATATTCAATGTTTTAATGATTACAGAACAACTCATAAAAGATATACAGTAATTATGTATCACTGAACAAACAAAATGGTGTGTTTCTGGTTAACAGACCATACCTAGGGCCTACTGAGAACACAACATATTTTCAGGGACTTTTGCCAAAAAAATTGGGCATAATCATTCTATAATGCTCAATGTAAAGTGACAGTATTATTCCAAAATGAATGATTATCGAGGCATATTCAAAATTGATTTATTTATTCAAATGGATGTTGTGAAAGATCCTGTAAAAATGAAACTGCATGACTACTTAAAGTACACTTCTCAGACTACATGTATATGACAGATTTACATCGTGTAAAATGTAAGGCTGACTGTCAATGGACCAAACTAATGAACTCCACAAAACACAAAAAAGGTAGGCAAAACAATCTGTGGTGTAGGGTAATACATAAATTTACATTATTTTGTTTGGCCTGATTGATAGGCGTACGACCTGACATTAACTATTAACATGTCCACAAAGATGTTTACATACAAACCTTTTTTTATTTTTATTTTTATCGAGCCCGTAGCTTTGTACGTTTAGTGGCACTCAATCATTTGGATCCAGTGACTTCAGTTAGAATGATATCAAGAACCACTTAATTTTTTTATAACAAATGTGGTTAATTTTGTTGAATCATTACTCCATCTACAGTATAGCTGACTGGTTGATTATTTTTTTATACCCATGGATGTCAAAATATTGATGGCTACAGAATGCTTCTTGCTCATATTTTTGAAGTCTCCTTCCTGTATTTGTTCTCTAGACATTCTCTAAAAATACGCCACAGATCATAATTAGAATAATTCATAGCCTTTTGACACCTACCAATACCATTCCTTGTGAAGAGTGCAGTTTCATCTGAGTATTCATCACTGTAGTTTTGAATACAAAGAATTTGGGAACGTCTTTTTCACATGCCCTGCATATCTGCTTTGACAAGCCGATGATTCCCAAGTCGACAGAAAATAACTGAAAAATTTGGCTTGCAACTGACGATGAAACGGTCACAAGACGTCTATCTGTGCGCCCACACATTCGACAGTAACAGCTTTGAAAATCATTTCCATGATTCAAAGTTCGCGGGCCACCAAGGACTGCGTGACGAGAGTGAACATCCATGTTGGATAGCCTTCGCCTACAGTGCCGTGCACTCCAACACTGGCACATTCGATGCGGATGTTCGACGTGCATGTTCCATGTGAACGCTCGCGTGTGTGGAATGGTTTCCTTATTTCACTTTAAATGTGTGACGAAAATATATTATGAATTTATTTAATGTTATTTGGGAGATACTCTTTTGTTTTTTCAGTTACGATTTTTTTTTATCCAATGATCGATCGTACGGCTGAGCGCCCTCCCAGAGTCTAGTAGGGAGGACAGGACCGGATAGCTCTGGTTTCGAGATTGGTCCCATTACACTTCGCAAACCTTCCGCCATGATTGTTGTATGAGAAGCCTCGTTTTCGATCTCACACTTGACAGAATCGATCAGCCATTCGGAAAAAACCCGGAAATCAACGAAGTATAGAAGAATAGAAGTATAGTCACGTGGTACATTTTGGGTGAGTTCCAGCGTAATATGATACATATGATATGTCCTGTAAGTTTGGAATTAATTCACCTGTTGTTATAGTTATGTGAATTTTGTACTCTGTCAGTCATTGACGCTTGTACAATAAAGAATTATCTTATCTTATCTTATGGGACGTAACCTGCGGGAGATTTGACGGTCGCGAAAATAACATTGAAGTCAATGGGAATTATTTTTAAAACGTAGTTTTGCAGCTTGATTCTGGTAGATAATATTTCAGAAGTACATTAACTTTCGAGCAAGACAACTTGTATAATTTTCACTCATATGGAACAGACGCTGTCAACGAAAAACTAGCATGCTCCATGCAAATCTTACGACGTCAAACGACCGGAACTCATCCAGCAGGTCATGTGATCGACACATGAGAAAGAGGCGAATAGCCTGACTGATCACCGCAGATAAACACAAAATAAAATAGAGAATCCCGGCGACGTAATGTCAGCCTGACTAGTGTACGACCGTGTTGTTGTTGTCTGACAAGTCGAAATCCGACGAAGGATTTATTCGGCAACTTGAACTACTGAACTGACAAATACTTTTGATAAAAATACTCCTGTATTAAAGTTGAGAATTCCGTATTCGCTTCAAATTTAGGAAAAATCGTATAAAGCTTTGAAGCATATGTTGACTGTCAGCTATCCGCACATTCCCCTTTTCTATTCGCCAGGCAGCTAGTTTTGCCGAATATATGCATATTTTAGGGATATTCAAAACTATATTTTATTCATCAGCACAGTGGCTATTAAGATTTTCATCACTTTTCTCCCTGACAGCTACAAAAATCTTGTCTTTCAAAACGCAATTTTGTCATGCGGTACTGAACCGTATGCACAGCATGCTAAGTCGGCAGCCAGTCTATTCGTGAGACGTCTTCTCATCGAAGCAAGGCCAACGCCGTAGCTCTGCAGGGTCAAAGTTTGCGGAGTTGAACTTCCTATTTCCGGGAACTACGGGGAGACTCTATCCTTGTTTATAATCCCCATAATTAATGCAGGGATCACAATTAAACATGTTATAAGCCTCACTGATTCCAGCCAGGAAAATAAGAATGTCTTTTGTTCTAGGCCAAGCGTTCATCAGAGTACCGAATATATAACTGTTCAGAGGTCAACATTTCTCTCCTGCCTCGTACCACGTGGCGCTATTGGCATGCTTATACAGATTACACTCAGTACATTTGGTAGACATCATTTGTTTACCTTTACCGGTTTCTAAGCCATTCTGTCAGCCATTCAACTGTATTCACAGGCATATAACTTTGCATCCATTCATTTATTTGTCGTAAATTGAAATCCTTCCAATTGTATTTTTTTGTCACTAAGGGATCGTTTCCATTAATCGTTTTTTCTTCAGTCGCGATTTTTCTTCAATTTTCTCGATTGAAAAACGATCAGTCGCGAATCAGTCGCGAGGATATCGAGAAAAAAAATGAGAAAAAACGATTGAACCTTTTCTGGAAAAAACCATTCTCTCGCGATATCGTTTTTGAATCGTTTACCCATGCGCGATCCGTTCTTGATCGCGAATCTTCAATCGCGAGAGAATCGGGTTTTTTCAAGGCGCGAGAGAATCGTGAGGCGGAGTGATATTTGACACATAGGCCGTGTTGCCGTCGTACGCCGCTCTATCCGCGAACTGGGAACTACATGTAATGTTGATTGCGGATTTGTCGATGGAAAAACCTATATTACTACATGTATACTATAATGTATAAATGCGCAAGATAACCGAATAATATATATGATTCACGATCTATAGTCTCCTACAAGCCGAAGTACATGTAGGGCGTATGCTGGAAATATCTATACATATACCTGTACCATGCTTCCTGTGACGTTCGCGCTCAGATTTACTCTGGCGAAGCGTAAATGACAAAATTACATGTTTATTCAATAATCGTGTGAGTCGACAATGTATTAATGTTCAGTCATTCCCTTCATACTTTCGATAATTTCCTCATATATTCATGCAACTTGGTATAAACAATACAGGGTGATAGTCACAATATCTTGTTTTGTAAATACCGGGTACAGGTCGTAAGTGGATTTGAGTTCGTCGTTGATTGCATTATCAGAATGATTACGGCACAGGCTTCATAGAGGTGTGAATGGGCGCATGGCGATAACCCAGAGCAGCTTAGCCCTCCAGCCGAGAATTTCTAGGTTAATTAAGGTGAAAAATAGTGTAATTAAATATGTGTATTTTGTTATAGTAAAACATACATTAGAAAAGGGTATCCATTCATGTTTTGGTACAGTTTTTAAACTATTGAGATGTGAATAAGTTCAAAAAATCACCATCAAGTTAATTTTATTTATTATAAGAATATTCGCGGCAGTGATTTCATATTTATATCAAATACATATCACAATGGTGATTGAATCGCATATAACGGTTGGATTCGCATATGTACAATACTTTTTATTTTAATTTTATATTTTGATAAATGAACTATGAATGATTCCAAAGGGAAGCTCAAGCCAAAAACCAACTGAATAGTATATAATTTCATCTCTTACTGGATTAACCAGTTGTGAAAATTTTTACAAATAGCCCGCGCTATATATTAATAATTAAGTGCTTTCGAAGACTCAAAACCCCGTATGACAATGTTATATTCAATACAGCGCCATCTATCTACACAAGGAAAATGGTGATCGTAGGACAAAAAACCACGCGTACAGCGAAAATCTGACGTATCAACTCAAAATTTCAGCCCGCACAGATGCCAAAAACGTTCACGAAAAATACTACACAAGAAATCTGGAATAATACCAGCTTTAAAACACAGAAATACCCAAAATAATAGACGAAATTGCAAGTGCAAATGACCCAATCTGACCATATCCGGGTCTGTGTCCCGTACAAAATATATGTAAATATGAAGTTATAATTATATGCATAACCATTATTCCTATGTATATATATAGATATTTTTTATCAATTTCTTTCAATATCCCCATCGTATCTATATAACCGCCAACTGTACAGAAACACGCTATATAGTTTTACACTAGGCAAAGAATGGAAAAGGAAGAAGAAAAAATGATCGAACTTTATATAGTCTGACTGAAGTGTTAGAAACTCGAGCGTGTATGCGGGTCAGTCAGGCTGAACCAATGGCGTACTACTTTCGGCTATAATCCTCAATCGTTTTTTTTCAATCGTTTATATTTTCTCGATTAAAAAGCGATTGAATCGCGATATCGCTTTTTATTCGCGAGAATTTTCTCGATTGAAAAACGATTGCCAGCAGAAAAAAACCATTCGAACAGCGATCGCGAATGAATCGTTTATTTTGAAGAAAAAAAACCATTCCCTCGCGCCTTGGAAAATCGCGACTTCGAGAAAATTTGACGAAATAAACGATTCATTCGCGAACGATAATTGGAAACGGTGCCTAACAACATTACGCCAAAAAATCGGGGAAATAATATTTTGGTTAACTATGGTATATTGTACCATGGTTGTTATGTACCATGCTATTACTATTGTTCAAAGTGGTTAACCATGGTATATTGAACCATGGTTCATCTGTACCTTGGTATTACGATAGTTGAACAGAGTAACCATGGTACATTGAACCATGGTACATCTGTACCATCTGTTGTAAACCATGGTATTTTTTATAAGGGCTGGCAATTAAAATTGCATTTTTCTTAACTTGAAATTTGAAATTTTGAAATTGAAGTAAATTCAAATATCAATTTGTAGTTGGTAACATTCTTATTGGCGTAAACCAAAACGGCGAGCCTGCCGGGTTTCACATAACCCTTGTTTTTTTTTTCAATGTTGGAATTTTAACACCATTCTCTTAACACCGTTTTTGGCGTTAAACTGGTGTCGAAACATCTCCTTTTCTTAACACTGTTTTTGGTGTTGAACTGATCTAACACCAATTTTCAGTGTTAGATTTTCAACACCATTCTTTCAACACCGTTTTTTTGGTGTTGAACTGGTCTCGACACCATTTTTCAGTGTTGGATTGGGTCAACACCATTTTCTCAACACTGTTTTTTGGTGTTGAACTGGCCTCAACACCACATTTTGGTGTTGAATTATGTCAACACCATTTCTCAACACCACTTATTGGTGTTGAACTGACGTCGACACTAAAAAATGGTGTTGGGTCAACACCGTTTTTCTGGCTGTGTAGGTGTTAGGTTAGTGTTAGGTGTGGCCTGGACAAGCATATCTAGTGGGTGTGGCCTAGACAAGCATCTCTAGTAGGTGTGGCATAGACCAGCATCTCTAGACCCTACCCCCATCATGAATAAATTTCAATTTTCGTAACCATCTAGGAACTATGGTCTCATTCAACTTACTATAATACTATGTTTACTGTGTTTATTTAGCTGAGTATGTGACAAAAACAACAGTGTATTCTTAAATCGAATTGATGTGCTTGCTGCAGTAACGTTGTCCAGTAGGCGTTGAATTTGGCATATTTGAGAAATTCTAGAACAATTAATCATAGGTAGATTCAAAATGGCGTCCTAGAAAAGTCTTGAATATTTTTTTTATAGTTTTTCCTCTCCCATTTGAATTTAACTAGCGTTTTTAATCTGAAGTCTAAGCAAATAGATTCAAAATGGCACAACGTGTTTGACTATGATGAAAAATCATTCAGCTTTGATAAATTTGCATGATCAATTAAGAATATTGCCTTTATCTATAGAAGCAACATGGAAAAGCAAGATTTTCAGATGATCCCACAGAGCTGACATTTTTAATTTGACAGCCAAATAACTTCAAAATGGGATGTCAGACTGTACACATACCTCTCAATTTTGATAAATTTGCAAAAAAAATAATAAGTAACATGAAAACTTACGATTTGCAGATGACCCTAATATGTTGAACTTAAGGATGCGCGAATAGATTCAAAATGGGCGCAAGATGTTGGGCTATGCTTAAAAATCCCTCTGTTTTGATATATTTGCGCAACGAGCTAAGAATAGTGCCTTGAACTATACCAGTAAGATGGAAAAATTTGATTTTCAGGTGACCTCATATGAATACCAATAGTAGTAGGTCTATTAGACTTGGGCATATCCTGCCCCTTGTCATAGTACATGATATACATCTGAAATTGGATTGTCGAAGCGACCATTTATGCAACTAGATGCAAGTAATAATCAGCTGGTAAAGATTTTCTGAAATATGCAGGACCCTAGATTACAAGATATTCGTCTAATTTGCACTTGAGACAAACTTTTGAACAAAGGCGTGAAAGTGAGCTATTTAACAAAAAATGCTTCTCTCAGTTTAAATGCTTCCTATATATATTTACCAAGTTTACGTAAGACTCCCTGTGAACTACTTGACATAAGTTGAATGGCCTTGAAGACACTTGTTTTTCTCCAATAATATTTTTGTATATAGAATTCATGAATATTAGTGTAAAGAGGACATACTAACAAAAAATGATACTCATTTTCAATTTCGTTTCTGTCACAACATTGGCATATTCGCTCCTCACGGTCAATCCTATTACTCCCGTGTCTTTCTGTTTCAATTCTCAACTTATGTGAGGAAGTTCTCAGTCTGGCTAAAGCAATACGATGATTAGCATTTCTAATTTTCATAAGGTAGGGTTCAAAAGAGAAATCACTTTTAACATATCATCAATCAATTTTGAATTTTACCATCAAATCTTAATCTTGGAGAAAAGCATAATGGGCATACAATATTAGACTATGCTTAGAGATCTATCTATCGGTTTGGAAATATTTGCACAATTAACTAACATTAATGCCTCGAACTACATATGTATACGAGCAACATGAACAAGTTTAATTTTTAAGATGACCACATATGACTGCTATTTTGAAATGACCATCAAACCTTGATCTTAGGGATATATAAATAGACCCGAAATGAGCGTAAAATACTAGGCTATGCTTAGAGATCCTTCGGTTCTGATAAAATTGCACATTGAGCTAAAAATAATGCCTTGAACTATTTGAGAAACATGAACAATTGTGATTTTCTGATGACCCCATATGGTCGCTATTTTGAATTTGACCATCATATCTTAATCTTAGGGATACATGTATGTATATAGATTCAACATTGGAATAAGATGTTAGACTATGCATAGAGATCACTCGAATTTCGTACATTTGCTCAGTGAGCTAATTATAATGCCTATAGCTGTCAGACATTTTGAATTCTACCATCATATTTTAAGCTGAAAATTACGCTTATTATATTATATATTTTTGAATATATTCAAAATATGCGTAAGGCAATAGGCTCGGATGTAAGATCTATTGATGTTAACAAATTTGCACACTGAGCTAAGAATAATGCGTATTAAGGCACGATTTATGGATGACCCTCGTCTGAGCGTCAATTCGAATTAAAGCATGATGGTTAATCATTAGAATTATGGAAATGGGCTAAAAATTTGCTCAATGTAATATTCGAAAACCTTGAAAGTTTTGGCTCTCGATTCTCATTCATCCTGGCGATACCGCGAAAAGTTAAAAAGAGCGATAAATTTCCATCCTCTATCACTCCTTCCAGAAAGGGTTAAACCAAAATCCGTCAAAGAAAACTTGGCACCCAATGAGTTTCTTAATAGGAAGGTTTAATATATAAGAAATGCATGCTGCCAATAATTCATAAACGAAAAAATACTCAAAGAGATGTCCCTGCATTAAGAAGCCAAAATGTGATGTAAAGCTAATAATTATGCAATGTTAATCGCATATGGTACTTTTATTGACTTCATAACTCACTGATATACATTATTATACTGTCTGTACTATCTGATATACACTATTATACTTTACTTTAGCGTATAGGCTTTGTTCGTTTTTTCTACCACAAAGGACATGTAGTTATTATATTTGAAGAGAAATAGTTGTATTCAGTTACATGTAAATATATATGTATAAATGCAAAATAAAAATAAATGACAAATTTCGAGAAAGAAATATGTTGAATGACGTTTGTAATTCACGAGGTTGATGTGACGTTGCATTGTTTGATACAGCATAACCCAAATACAGGTTGATGAAATTGTCAGTTCTTTATTTGCACAGATGAGCCAGATGGTGGAGCCAAATTGACGCCTCTGCAAAAACAACAAACACATTTTTGGCAGATTCTGCTTAAAATAATGTACGTGTAATTTTAGGGCACATTTCGTCACAAGAGTCGGGTGACCATGGTCATATTTGATATCGCTGAAAGGCCAATGCCTGAAAATAACCTACTGGTAGAAATAAAGATATCAGCGAGATAATTCTAGCGATATGTTATATGGATTTGAGCAATTTTAACCTCATTTCGTACGAACACTGTAATCAACTACATATGGCTTTGTCTCATATATATGCTTGGACCAGTTCAACACCTTCAACTTGGAGGCAAATATGGAGGCACAGTTAAATATTCGAAAATTATACACTCATTTTATCAGTTTCCATGAAAATTTGGTAAAAAAAAAATCGCATTTTTCACCTGAAATGCAGCAGCTTTGGCCACCAAGATACGCATTTTCAGACAAAAAAATGCGCGTCTAGAAATCTTGGTCAAACCTTTTAGTCTCCGACGTACAATTAAAAGTGCCCTAGCTCTTGGTCTATACCGTTTATCACACAGATACTGAACAGTATCATAGTGATTTGAAGACAGCGTATACCGTGTACGGCCCAAAACTAGAGATGGTAGTATCATGTTCCATGCTTCCTACTTGTCGTCGCAAGTTTTGAGCACTCGACTCTAAATTAACTTCAGGTGTTTTGCATATCTCTACTGGCAGCTGGTCACTTTGTGATACTGTGTTCATGTTAGTACCTATTTCAAGTTCCTCACCACGAAACTTTGATGAAACTGCTGTGTATGATTTTTCATGGGATGTTTCTTTGTTTATAGAGTTGCTTGAATTTCTCATTAAAAATATCTATGTGAAATTTGGCAACACAATATATCAGCAGCATATAGGTATTTCAATGGGTACTAATTGTGCACCCCTGTTGGCTGACCTATATCTGTTCTCTTATGGATATGACTATATGCAGGCGCTATAGCAAACGCTATATAGACGATCTTCTCGCTGTAGATAATCGCTATATAAATGACGCAGTGAAGGATATATATCCACCTTCACTGGATCTGAAGGAAACTACAGACAGCCCTACAGGCACATCATATTTAGATCTATATCTCTACAAAAATGAACCGGGCATTCTCTCTCGTCGACTTCATGACAACAGAGATGATTACAATTTCGACATCGCAAACTATCCCTTTCTGGACAGTAATATTCCAGTGGGACCTGCATATGGCGTATACATATCTCGCTTAGTAGCATTTGCTAGATCCTGTGTTAAATGTGACGATTTTAATCAACGTCACAACATTGTTGCAGAAACTTATAAAACAGGGCTCTTCCACCAAGCGCCTCCGCTCAAATTTTCTCAAATTTGGCGATACATATCGCATGCTGATAGCAAAATACGATCGTAGCGTGCAAGATCTATGGCGCTACGTTTCGTAACTTGTGTCTAATTCCGCTTAACCCAGGGCTAGGGGCCGTATGAACCCATGTACTTCAAGATCCTCATGGTAATCATATGAACAGGCACAATCAAAGCGTGACTGAGATACATCATTCTTTAGATGGCGACTTCACAACGAATATTATGGATTAAGAATACTGATCAGCGATACGGATTTGATATTTTTGGAACATCGTGATGTCTTGCCACCATCATTGAAAACTGTTGACCGCTTCTCTCTTGCAGGAAACAAGCCTATGTTTATGTATACTATGATTATCTTTTTGAATTTGGTGCTAATACTGTTATATGGAATATGGGATAGGTCTTTGGATTATGGACGCGGATATTCTCTAATGGACGACGGCTGAATTATGAATGACGGACTAGACGCTTGTAATTGATGCAAATTGGAGTATTTTAAAAACTTGCGACGTCATTTTCAAAAAGCATTTTTGGGCGATTTTTCGGTAAGAATTTTCGATTTTTTATTTTCGTTTTTTTCTTCGCAAAAACTGCATGATAAATTAGTAAATAATAATCTGATATGAAATAAAACAGGTTTTGCTCACTCTTCCATACAGAAAAGCAAAAAAAGTCAAGAAATATGACGAAAACATAACTTTTCTGGTTCCCCACATGGCCGCCATTTTGAATTTACCCATGATCCTCTGCTCGGGGGAGGGGGGGGTCATTCAAATAGGCTCAAAATTACCCCAATATGATAATCTAAAAATTCAAGGAGTTTCAGCTCTCAATTTTTCGTCGTTCCGGAGATAGAAGCAAAAAAACAAGGGGGGAGGGGGGGGGGGCAGAAAGTGCCCCCCCCCCAGGCCAGGTAGGGTTAAGCCTTAGGACAGTCAATATCTACAGTTCGACTTAGACGGTAAGCACCAGTGGTGATATCTGGCTCCTCCAGTTTAATCAAGTGAAGTATAAATGATGCCGATTGGTCAACGACTAGAACGCGTATGTCTTTGGATCAACTGATACCAGGAGCACACTTGGATCACGAAACTGATTAAGGGGTGATTTTTTAGTCAAAGCTCAAATCGATCGATATATTACAGAGAACGTTAAGAAAGCAAATCGGATGAGTCGATTTATTTGACACCATTTTCGCAATAGAATCTGTTAGTTCCACTCTCCTATATAATTAAAAATTAAACGAGAACTTACCAAGTTTGAAGTTTGATTGGAATTCTGCCGAGCTGTGTTGTTCACGTAGGGATCACATGAGATTGCGCGAGAACTCGCTAGGAGGCATATTTTGAAGCGTTTGAGTGACCATATTGCCAACACAAACCAAGGGTGGGAATGCAGACAAATGTATATGAATTATCTAGGGAGGGATGTGATCCCTACGTGAACAACACAGCTCGGCAGAATTCCAATCAAACTTCAAACTTGGTAAGTTCTCGTTTAATTTTTAATTCTACCTCGCTGTAGTTCACTACAGGATCACATGAGATGTTCAAAGCGGCATATGGTTACGAAAACAAAACCATAATAAACCCAAATATCACCAAAGTAATACTCTTTATTCTTTGAGTAAAACACCAAAATTGGTGATTTCCAAGTTACATGTATATGCAGATTCGCAGAATCACATGATTTAATTGCCACAATACAAAAGGACTCGCATATGTATTATGATTCATCTCAGAAGTGTATCAGTAACGAATATAACAGTTAACGGTTACTCAAAACAAACCGGCCAAACTGACCTGGATCATAAACCGGTTTCTGATAGTATTTTGCAAAAGTAGACTCTTGACGCCAGCCTGCCGTTTTCATAATAGTCTGAATGGGTACAGAGTTCCTGGATGCAGTACTGGTCGAGGCTGATCTGGTACTGTGAGGGGCAAATATGGACATGTCAACCCCTGCTTGACTAAGCCCTAATTTTATCCATCTGGATATAGTGTCTTTACTCACTGCCGTGTGAGGCTTGACAAACGACAATAACAGTTTAGTTTCAGTACCCCTCAGAGTCTTAGTTCTGTTCAGATACTCTGTAATACATGTAACAACACATAGACGCCTATCGGCAGGATATGCAGGAAGTTCTAACTCTCCCTGGTGATTACTAGGACCCAACTGTTTAAGTAAATCACCAATTCTGAACTTGCATATAGATTTACTTAAAGACATATTTCTTAAATCAAGAAATGAAAAAGTCTGAACTCTCTGTCCACTCAAAAGTGAAATTAAAATCACAAGTTTCATAGTAAGGTCTTTTAAAGTCAAAGTCTTTGCCAGAGTCTTCCGAGCATAATAATCCAATACAGGAGAAGTGTCCCACGTGACATTATACTTGGGCAATGCAGGCCGTAACTGGAACATGCCTTTCAGCAATCTGATAACAATCGGATGAGAGCCCACAGGCTGATTATCAATAATAATAACTGAAGATAACGCCGCCCTGACAGTGTTAATGACGCTATAACTTAATCCGCTATCAAACAAAACTGTAAAAAAATCAATCACAGTTCCCAAATTCGGACCGTAGGGATTGGCACCCCTCTGACTGCAAAAACTTGTCCACCGACTGAGGTAGCCAATGTACTGCCGTCTAGTCGATTCTCTCCAAGAAGACGCGGGTGGTTGGGTGGGCGCTGGTTCCTGTTGCTTCAACGCATTTTGCTGAGGAGCAACAGGAACTAGATAATGTGATGTCTAGCACTGTAATATCACTTGTCTTTATTGCACCATGTAAGCGTCATGTCTGTGTCTTGTGCGCTGTCCTCAGTATTTTATAGGGTGGATGGAGGGTGTCTGGTTCCATGCCGCTTCAAAGATTTCTTCTTTGAAGTAGCAGGAACACAACTGGGCTGGGTGGTGCTTAGTTGTTTCGTCGTGATATAGCTGAAATAATGTTGAAAGCGACGTTAAATTCTATTCACTCACTCACTCTCCAAGAAGACAGTATGATTTCGACAGCCCTTTGCGAAACATTTCTGGTGTGCAGGGATCGCCTGATAAACGACAAGCCAGAAGTCTCATCTTGTCCAGTGGATAGACGCGGCTGCTGTCGCAGGGGTGAATTAAGGTATCTTTCCCTCTCAGAAGTATTAAAGGTTCGCTCACTAACATCCTCAGCATGTTCGCGAACCACACCTGTGTAGGCCACATTGGAGCTATCAGAATCGCTTCGCCCCTCTCTGTTTCGAGCTTCCGTAGCACTTTTCCGATGAGACTGAAAGGACAAAAAATATAAGTTAGGTCAAAGTCCCATATCAATGAAAATGCATCACTAGCATACGCCCCTGGATCAGGTTTCCAGGACACGTATCTTGGCACTTGAAAATTCAGTCGTGATGCAAACAAATCAATGGTTGGAGTTCCCAATACAGCACACACTTGGCTGAAAATAGTAGGATTTAGTTTCCATTCTTTATGATCATGGTCCCTTCTTGACTGCCTGTCTGCCTCAACATTCTTAGCAGAAGGGAGATAACCAACAGTGAGCCAAATATTTCTAGCAATACACCAGAGCCAAATGGTTTTAGTGATACCAAAATACTCACTTTTCTTCCCTCCTTGCTTATTCAGATGAGCGACAGCTGTGGTATTATCTACATCCATGTGGACATGGATGTCCTTCACATGCGAGCAAAATGTTCTGATGGTTAGAAAAGCTGCCAAAAGCTCCAGATAATTAATATGGTGCATTCGCTCTAACGAAGACCAGTTTCCCCCAGTTGAGTTATCTTCACATACACCACCCCAACCTGTGGTGGACGCATCTGATGTAAGATGCAGTTCAGGATTTTTGTGTTCGAGAGCTCTGTGCGACAATGCTATATTACAAATCCACCAGTGCAAATCTAACCTGCATTCTGCACTAAGATGCATCATGGCATCAAACTGACCTTTAGCTAGTTTAAGAGCTAAGGATTTCTCAATATTCAACTGTCGATAATAAAGTTGAGCATATTCCACCCCAGGTACACTTGATACCATCATTCCAACAACTTCCGCAACATGACGGATCGAGACAGAATTAGCAGTTCTCAATAATGAAATACAAGCCTGCTTAATTTTCTCTGCCTTTTCTTGTGTAAGAGACAGTGTCAAGTTAACAGAGTCGATGGTAAAACCCAAGAAAGGAATTACATGTGAAGGGTTTAATACAGATTTGATGGGATGAACAACAAAGCCCAATTTTTCCAAAAGCTCAGCAACTATCTCTGTACTTTTTTGGCAGTCATCACGACTACAGCCAACAATCAGTGCATCATCTATATAAATGAGTAAAATAGCACCCATAGAACGTAGGGTTGCACATGGAGCCTTCATTATTTTTGTGAAAACTCGTGGGGCACAAGCTAGTCCATTTGGCAAACAGGTATAACGATAAAATGACCCTTGCCAGCGAAACTTCAAGAATTTCCTATATTCTGGACTAATTGGCACAGAATAATAGGCATCCTGTAGATCAATAGAAGTGAAGAAACAATTCTTTTTGACCAGATTTATTGCTGAGTGGATTGTGTCCATTTTAAAATGTATGTATTGGACAAACTGGTTGAATTTGGACAAATTCAGAATCATTCTGTATGTTCCATTTTTCTTTTTTCCGAGAAAAACATTGGAAATATATTCGCCAGATTCATGTCCACAATGTTCAATCACACCTTTCTGTAACAAAGTATCAATCTCTTTTGAAATTAATTCAGACTCTGTCCGATTGAAACAGATTTGGCCAGGCATTCTAAATTGAATTGGTTCAGCACACATAGCCTGAAACTGCATTCAGTACCCAGGGATCCGTGGTAATCTTAGCCCACTGATCAACATGCTTTGCTAGCCTGCCTGCATGAAATGGATTAGCTTGTGTACCAGATCGAAATGAATCAGGAAAACTGACCTTACCTGTCTCCCCGTTCTCAGGAGATAAATGGTCTAGTTTTTCTCGCTTCCTTCCTTCTTCCTTTTGAAGGAGTTTTTGTTGTATCCCTGGTATGGATAGCGGCTTGGCTTCCAGCCTCTTCTGCGTAAACAAGGCTTTCTGTTCGGGCAATAAGATTTGCCTCTATGTCCCCGTGAGTCCCATGAATATCTCTACAAATTTTGACCCACACGGTTGGTTTCTTTGATATCCCGAATACGTTTCGGGAGATCATCTCCGAATAACAGTTTAGTGACCGGTGTTTCAGTCCCACACAAAGACTGGTAAAACTTATTCAAATGAGGTCTGATCAGATCTCGCCTGCGAAGATTGATCTCTATGTTAGACTGCGCCAATATTGCCAGAGCATCCGTCGCGCGTCTAATATTAGCTTTTCTCTCCGAAGCTTTCTTCATTGCCAAACTATCGGCAAGTGGCAAAATAGCGAACAAAGCCTTTTGAATGTTTACCTGTAAAATCTGCATTTTGCGATCAATGGTTTGCACAGGCTTTTCAATTCTACCCCAGATTTCTGTATTAACCTTGACTGGGTTCAAACGTTCACAATTTGAAGGCCGGTCATATTTATCAGTAATTTCTTTCAATTTCGCTTCGGACATCTTACTGTCCATCATCTTTTGCACAAGCGTTGCCACCTTAGGAGCAACTGCAGCTGCCGTTTTGTCTGAACTGCCATATTCCTGAGAAATATTTTCAATAAAATTTTCATCAGAGTCGCAAACACCGTCATCGACTGGATCAGGATTTTTTCCTGGCCTGGCATCCTCGTCCGAGGTATTCACCAGTGCGTCCAAATTTAGCCCAACAGATTCAGGGGACTTTTGCCGTTTGGCAGGTACTTGATCCTCCGAGGAGGAAGAATAATCAGCACGTCGTTTCATGCAGTTATCAGACATGATGAAATCCGTAAGGACTTAAAAATTACCTGACATATCAGTCATTGCGGACAACATTTGTCCCTGCATATTTTTCAATGCGTCCATCGCATCTGGGCTTTTTGCTGATTTAGCTTTCTTTTCCGAGGGAATAGGCTGTGTGGGGCATAAAGCTAGTTCCGCCCTGTCAGTATCTGCCTGAGCCAGGTCAGATTTGGTAATGGTGGCCGTACTCGACGAACCACGTGCTCTCGCAGAGCTACCAGTAGTGTTCCTCGACTCCGAGGATTTAGCCTTTCCTCCTTTATCAGAAGGAGCCTTCTGTGTGAGATTTTCCATCGAATAGTCAGAACCAACTGGAGCAAGAGTATCAACTCCGACTCCATGAGTGTAAGAACACGTCCTTCGCCTCCAAAATACAAGTTAGCGCATGCCTCCTAGCGAGTTCTCGCGCAATCTCATGTGATCCTGTAGTGAACTACAGCGAGGTAGAAGTCCCAGGTACGCCCGCACTTGGAATATTCTAGCCCGAATTGGAGCCCGTGTGTAGTGAGAAACACTTCAGGCCGCTAGAGAGGATCCAGCGTAGAGCTATCAAGATGACTCTTTATCTCCTGGAATTAGAGTATCCAGCCAGGCTGAGGCGCCTCGGTCTCCCAACTCTGGATTACAGGAGACTTTCTAACAGGGTCAGGTAAAATCAGGGAAATAAATAACCCATAGAATTTCTACAACTGAATAATTAGTCTGAATCAGTCTAGGTATCTTACTATAATTTATAAACACGTTCGTTCGTTTGTTTGCTTGTCTGTTTGTTTGTTTGTCAGGTTCGTACTGCGACACTTTTGGTCAAATTGTCATAAAATCAGGACGATATTGGGGTCACTATGCGTTATGGGTATTGTTTTAGTGTATTTTAATTCATTTCTGCAACGATATTCCATGCTGTATATAAATATATATTTATTCCACTATTATCCATAATCATACTATGGAATACTTCAATCTAAATGAGCAGAGCGCCTTTTTAACCATATATTCTATGTGTTCCTTAATCGGTAAACTTAGCCATCAAAAGAAAAACACGCCGTTATGTAATTTGATACACAATTCCGATCGTTCGTGATAAATTTAATATCAAATGGTTCACATTGTTTTTATTTAATTGTTTTAAGCAGTCATAACTCATCCTATGTACGCTTTAATGTGGCTGAAATTATGTATTCGCCGTAGTTTAAGTTTAGCCATGTATGTTATTTATATGTTGTACGTAGTTTTATAGGTTCTATAGCTCAATCCTCACATACCGTATATACGTACGCACACCCACAGTCGTGGACAATAATTCCCAATGACCGAGTGTTTTATCGTTTTGTGCCAAAACCGACTATAAATAATCTGATCTTATTCTGTGTCAGGCTTTCAGGATTCTCAATCTGGGGATATCATAAATTCTTTAATTGTACTTTTTTTTTTCAATTTGTTTTGATTTTGCACGAAATACACAGATATATTTCTCCGAGGAAAAAGTGTTCGGTGATGTGTAACAAAGGTTCACGAATGATAGTGAATTATATGGTTTACGGGTAAAAAATGTTATCATTGCATGGGGAATCAAGAGGTGAGCAGGTCAATACCATTGAAATAAGTTATGAGCTCAAAACTATGAGCACAGTTTATTATTGTATAATAGCAAGCCTCAGATCCGACATTCAATATTCAGTTGTCGCTCATGAAATAATTTCCACGTCAATAATCGAAAGACCTATTTCGTACGACAGAACAAATTGCAAATGTGTACGAAATAAAAATAATAAAAAAACACAAGACGGTTTTCTACAAGAGAGAAGCGGTCAACAATTTCCAATGATGTCATTGAGACATGATGATATTTTATGCATAACATCCTAAACACTGACCATAATTCTTTATCCAAATGAATTTCCAAGTCGTTTTCTAGATTATGTATCTCAGTCTCGCTTTGTTTGAAACTGTTCATTTGTACATCTTGAAGATGTAAAACACATGAAATTCAAACGGTCACTAGCCTCAGGTTAAGCAGAATTAGACACAGGTTACGAAAGGTAGATCTCAATAAATTGAAAGGCCAGGGACAAGGAACTTGTAGTGCGTTTTTATCCAGTTATTTAGCTTGTTGGTTGGCAAGAGTCCTGTCCCACTAAATATGGCCTAATTTCTCATAATTATTAACGATTCTTGTTGGTGTAGATGAAGATATTGACAATTATAAGTAATATTATTATTAGTAATATTTAAATTTCGATAAATAATACCAGTGAAATTACTTCTTATTTGGTAAAGTCAACAATTTAAATGACCTAAAATTTAAGAAGACTCTTGGTTTTCCTCTGAATTTAATGGTTATTCATTGCCTTTATTTATATAAAAGCTGATTCAAGGTCCATTATTTTCTCAGAAATGATGAATTAATGACGATATTGTCTTAGAAATAATGATTTAATCACAATTTTCTCAGCCAACTGATACGCAATGATCAGCAGACCGTATGATCATGGAAGTGGGATCATTTAAGGGTTTTAAATAATCAACTACCCATTTTAAGCTCTAAAATGTTGAACCAGTGACAAACGAATAGACATACAATCTTTGTCAAAATGAATGATGCATCGAGATAAATTGAAATTTCGACGGCTAAAAAGATTTCTATCAAATTAGATTGATTTTATGAATAATTTCTCGTAAACGTGTGCATTTACAAATGATATGGTTTCTGTTAAGCTTTAATCTGCATTCTACGTGCAATTGAAGCCCTGGCAGTGTGTCAACACAACTGCCCAATAATTAGTCTGAGAAGAAATTTTGGGAACATCATTCGCCGTCATAATCCATACCAACATATTCGCGAAGAACAAATGTATGCTCGCCATTCACTAGATTACTGATAGGGCAATTGTGCTGGTATACTACAAGGGTTCCAATGCAGGTAGGTTGCAGAACAAGAAGATATGAAATCCTTCGTAGATGGGAAAATTGTTCATCGATTCAACCCAATTCGCTATCTGTTAAAGTTTTTTCCCCGATGCACCAACCATTTTGGTGTAGTCTGTAGTTTTACATGTACAATGACATAAGTAATTGCTTAGTGCCATTTTACTGGGGTATTATTGGGGACTAAAAACTGACTGCATGCTGTAGTGCACTACGAGTAACCAAATATATCCCGAATCATGAAGCGTCCTAGTTTGTCAGTAGTTATACGCCTCCATAACTTACACAGTTTTCTACACTTATATATCTTCAACAGGGTTAAAGATCAAGTGCACAGGGCATGGTCTAATTATCGATATAATGATCCATATCAAGCCCGAGACTTTATACTACTACTTTACAATACATATATATATTGTAAGTATATATCATTTCAAATCATATTACAGTTTATTCATGTCATGTATTACCTTTTATTTATGTATTTCCCAACGTCGTAGAGCAGTAGCATATAGCGCCATGTGTTGTGACAGCGATGGTACTGGGAGAGGTGGGGTGTGGAGAGCGGTGGAATGTCTCACAACAGATGCTGCGATGCTCGGAAGCAGATCACGTTAACTGGTTAATGAAGCGAGTGTTGTTGTTGTACAAAGTATTTTAGAAAGTGCCCTGGTCTCGTGTAAATGTTAAATACTGACACTGAGAGTAAAAGCATGAAACACAACGATGAAGTGAAAAACTTACCAGCTTGCTCTCTCACGTTCAGTCAATCTAATGTATACACACTATGGTGGAAGAAAACGGAAAGGGTAACATACAAATATTGACAACATGGATATTATATACCCATACAGTAGACAATTGATTCGAAACAATTTCCTAAATCTAACTTTATGTACCCGGAATAAAAGATAAATTTGGGAAATTGTCAAATGTATGGTTCAAAATTAATCGCTTTTGTCAATATTTGCTTGCTCTGTATTTAACATTTACACAAGACCAGGAACATATTGCCCGTGATTATCTTCAAGCATGCTCATTTCTACATTTTCCAAATACTCCGTAACAATAACACTCGCCTCCCTAAGCCAAATATGTTTGAACTCTCAGAAATAACTCGTCAAGCTCAGATAACCTGAAGTGAGATAACGTGAAGTGAGATAAAACGGATATTACCATAGTATGTGTAGAAACATTGCATCATTTTTGCACACATCCTTTGGGATAAATGTCTAACTGAATGTGATGGGAAATATAGCCTGTTTCCATGTTAACTGCACAAGGCCGGGTTCTATCCAGGCCTGGGGAAGGGGAATTTCTCCATCCCTAAATACTGTTCTCATGCCTTGAGCTAGGGAGCTGAAACTTACCACAATATACCCCTGGATTCAGGTCAATCAAACAATGTAAAAAACAAATCAAGACGCCCTTCTGATGACGTCACAGTGGTGTCATTTTTCTAGAGGGAATTTTTGGCTGATTTTTCGGTAAGATTCTTCTAATTTTCCATTTTTGTAGTAAATATAATCTGATATGATATAAACACTTTTTGTCCACTGGCGGTCTAAAAAGTGAACATTCTGAAGCAAAACGAAGAAAACATCACCTTTCTGGCAACTCCATATGGTCGCCATTTACAATTTTTGGTGTTCTTCTGTAAAGTAGGTATTACTGTTGCCCTTTCTTGAAGATGAATAGTGATGCATGTTGAAGGTTCTGCTCTGACAAATATCCACATTGTGTGTATTGTTTGTCCTGATTTGAGGTGTCTGTATACTATAATAATCCAGGGTATTCGTCATGGTGTTGCTACATAGGCGCATGGAAATGAACGTGGTCTCTCCCTTTAAAGAAACCATTCGTGAAATTTATGTAAGCCATTCTGCGAAATATCTTTTGATCAGCTTTCAATTGTGCTCCAGTGCATGTTATCGCTTAATAGTTCATGTATTTGAATTTTGGTCAAAGGTCTGTTGAGTAAAAAATTCCACATGTATTTGGAAAAGTTTTGCTCATATGTGTAGTTCAAAATATTTTCGCACATATATTTTGGTCTACATAATATGAAAATCTTTCGTACATGTACATGTGTGCAAAAATATACACATATGCGAAATAAATATTTTATTACCAAAATTCGTTGCAAAACCTCATTTGCAATGAATTTGCAATGAACGTCGGGCCTGGTTTTCTCTATTGTGACTGTACTTTATGTCCTGGTGCTTTGCCAGTATTGTACCAGAATCTATCCAGACGATAAGGAATTTCGCGGTGTTCTCTATTGTGACTGTACATTATGTCCTAGTGCTTTGCTAATATCTTTTCAGAATCCTTACAGACGATGAGGACTTTCGTGGTGTTCTCTATTGTGACTGTACAATGTATTTTGGCTCCGTCATCGGACGAGGAATGGAGTATGTTTAAAACCAAATATGGAAAGGTCTACAAGGAGACTGAAGAAGATACGTTCAGGTATTTATAACCAAATAATTTTTATTTTCAACGGAGACTGAAAGGAACTAGTCCTGTATGTTCAGCCTACTCTCTAAATACACTTGAGTGAAAAGCCCACACAAGATTGTGTGGAATGTCATCCAGCTCAAGTTGAGAATAAGATTCACTCAAGCTTGAGTAAAATTCACTCAAGTTTGAGTTAAATTCACTCACATTTGACTTAATTTTCAGATAACTCACTCAAGTTGAACTCACTCAGCTTGAGTGGAAGCCACTTAACTTGAATGAATGTTTTCACTGGTGCTCAAGTGCGATGAACATGATGAATTTCCACTCTTTTTTGGAAAGTAATTTCATAATCTCATATAAAAGGGGTCATGGATGAATCTAAAATGGCGTTTTCCATTCTTTTCCGCCTTATTCTGAATCTTTTATTGCTTTTAGAGTATCATAAATTCATGTGATGGAAATATTCTGATTTCACTCAATGAATATTTAGTTGTTGCAATTCTAACAGAATACAACGAATCCGGATTCATAACGAGGCTGCCGACAGGGGTCGCCATTCCTACCGCATGGGCATGAACCAGTTCGGTGATATGGTAAGAATTCAATGTTAATGCGTCTCGCATTAACCAATCCATCAATGTCTGGCATGTGAACTGATTTTCAACTCGTAGAGGGGGAGGGTCGTTGATTCACATTGCAGATAGCTATTTGGACTGGCATGCAATATATAGGACAGTTTTGTGACACTTCCGTGAAAGAAACAATATTTCAGGGTATTAACCTTTATATGTCATGACTGCGACACTGACCAAATAGGAAAACAGCGGCCTAAAACAATGTATCATTCGACGGGTGAGGTCAAATGTCGCAAGGGTTGGCAAAATATCGCAACAATATTTCACTTCGTAACGCAACAGATGAAAACTCGTTTGGGAGAGTGGGTCGGACGACCAGGAGTTTTGACCAGGAATGCGAAGCAATCAGTCAAAACTTCACAGGATGTATACTGACTACAATGGAGCTACCATGCGAAATGGTCGCAAAACTAAAACTAAAAGTCTTTGAGCCAACCATAAACCCCATGGCTCGGACTCCCCCCCCCCCGGGAAATTTTTAGGTAATATTTTTTTCTGATAAACTAAATTTATTACCTTTGAAATAATACTTGTTTGCTCTTTGGGTATTGGGGCGTTTGCTGTATATAGCTCTTTAAATTTGGTAACCGCTAACCTTTAATACAGAATGCTAACGATGGGGATAATTATCATTTGTTTCAGTGTGTTGTCACATGGATTTTCGATTTTTCTTTGGTCTTCGCTTGCTGTTATGTGTCGATATATTTTGATAGTATAATACCGGATAGTATCTTTCTCTTTGGCCATTAATTTCATGTATGAGGTCACAAATACTTCGTTATGACGACTGAATCGTCTAAACATGTTTAAAAATAATATGATAATTACAACGCATATAAGGGAAGTGGGAAGAGGTGCCGACATACTGACAGAGCCACATGACTTCACAGAATAATCTTCTGGTTAACCTATTCTAAAGCACATACCAAGAATCTAACGATTCGTGATATGTGTTGTATCTCAGGTACGCTTTTATTGTACCTGTTCATGTGACAAGTTGAACGACATGACCACACGGCCCCTAGCACCGGCAAAAGCGGTATTAGATACAAATCTAGAAAGCTATGATGGAAATGCTCTGACAACTCGTATATTGGTAATTGGTGAGTTGTGTCGCTGTTCTCATGTACTGCAATAGGATACCAAATAGACCTTAGTACTATAAATATTCACACGGTTGTTTTCTATCAATAAAACCGCATTACAATAATTGATTTTCATATCAAATGCCAGTATTTCATAATCCCAGAGGCGGTTTTCAACTCGGCATATGATTTCAGAAACTCATTGCCTGCAAAATTTCTCAGTGAGGAGCGGCTGTGCCATTGTTGGCTCACGATCTAAAAAAATAGGACATAACTTTAAACAAATATCTTTCTCAAAAGCCATAGTGAGTGTTGTTCACCTGAGAGGCCTGTTGGTCAGTTCGAATGATGCATTTCGGGACACAAAACTATTCCAATTACAAGCGTCTAGTCCGTCATTCATAATCCAGCCGTCGTCCATTAGAGAATATCCGCGTCCATAATCCAAAGACCTATTCCATTTTCCACATAACGGTATTAGCACCAAATTCAAAAAGACAATCATAGTATACATAAACATAGGCTTGTTTCCTGCACGAGAGAAGCGGTCAACAGTTTTCAATGATGCCGGCAAGACATCATGATGTTCCAAAAATATCAAATCCGTATCGCTGATCAGTATTCTAATCCATAATATTCGTTGCAAAGTCGTCATCCAAAGAATGATGTATCTCAGTCACGCTTTGATTGTGGCTGTCTATATGAGTACCATGAAGATCTTGAAGTACATGAGTTCATACGGCCCCTAGCGGGTTAAGCAGGAATTAGACACAAGTTACGAAACGTAGCGCCATAGATCTTGCACGCTACGTTCGTATTTTGCTATCAGCATAAATATGTATCGCCAAATTTGAGAAACTTTGGTGGAGGCGCTTGGTGGAATAGCCCTGTTTTATAAGTTTCTGCAACAATGTTTTGTGACGTTGATTAAAATCATCACATTTAACACAGGATCTAGCAAATGCTACTAAGCGAGATATGTATACGCCATATGCAGGTCCCACTCAGCATGGTGTAAGCATTATCTAGCTATACTGTATTATATCGAATTATATCGAATGTTTGTTTTTCGTCAGACAGAAGAGGAGATAGCGGCCTTCACAACAAGTATCGCCGTATCTTTCAGCCGAAAGAAGTCCGCAAAACTGTTCGCATCCACCAAAATGGTGAAGGATCTTCCGGCGGAGGTGGATTGGAGAAAGAAGGGCATAGTAACTCCTTCAATGTATCAGGTATGCACATTTATATAATAAAAATATCAGAAATAATGAGCTACTGCAGACTGATACACGTATTTAATATACAGACACAAAAATTAATGCCAGAATAAGACGTACCGTTCTTTTTCTTATTTCACCAAAGCACATTTGCATTCCAAAT
>JAVTVY010052748.1:0-27438 GCA_036873755.1 Hanleya hanleyi
TCGGTGTCATCAAGTTTTGAATGGTAATTTACATCTATGTCGCGCCCACATTTATGTTTCGATCAAGACCATGCCATGATAAAGAGAGCGTTCGCAAATGACAGGACAAACTCGCTGAGTTTGCTATTGACTCCATTGGCCTCTCCGGTTATGCTCATATTTGAGCAAATTAAGACCTATCATGCCGTCCAAATATTGGTTGCTCAGATCCACGGACTTTGTAACGAATCCAGACCTCTGTATGGAGAATGGTTTTAAACAAGCTAAGGATCAGGTGAATTGGCGTATTGTCAATCGTGGGTCGGAGCCACATGTCGATCGTTCCCAAAATAAACGATGATTGGTTGACCTCATTTGGCCTGGACCAGTTGGGAGCTGTCCAGGCCTGAGGGTCGAAATGCTCCCCTTCCCCACTCTAAATATTTGTCTTACACCTTGAGCTAGGGGGCTGAAACTTACAGCACTATACCTGCGCTAGAGAATGTAAACAAAAAGCAAATGTGTCCGCCATGATGGCGTGGCAGTGACGTCATTTCCTATAAAGGCAGTTTGGTCAGATTTTTCGATATTTTATTCACACAAACGTCATGATGAAGTAAGCAATAAATAATCCGATGTGAAATAAAATACCTTTTGCTAAACTTTCCTCTACGAAAAGCAGGAATTTTGATGAAAATGGCGAAAACGTCATTTGTCTGGTACCGCACATGCTCGCCATTTTGAATTTACACGTGATCCTCTCCGCGGTGGTTATATAAATAGGCCCAAAATGACCCTAAAATGGAAAGTGTCAGCTCACAAGTATTTTGGAGTTCCGGAAATAGGTTAGACAGTTTGGTAGTGAGGCCATAATGGCCTCCCAGGCCTTGTACGGATAGGAAGCGTCTCCATTAATCGTTTTTCCTTCAATGGAGAATTTTCTTTGATTTTGAGAGAATGTCGAGAGCAAAATAATAAAAAAAAACGAAAACGTTTTCAAAATTCTCAATCGATTTTCTCGTTTTATTCGCCTTTTTGAGCCATCGATAATCAATGATTTTATGTCGGTCGACAGAATGTCGAGAAATTTTTATCTAGAAACCTTCCAGAGAATATCGCGATACCACCGAGAGGCGAATGAAGAGAATTAAGTCGTTCACAGATTAACAGCTGTTACGCCACTATGAGTGAGTGTGCTATATAAAGTATATGGCAAGGTGAAATTGAGTTTTAGCTGCCGCTTTAACCCTACCTGGGCTGGGCGATTTGGGGTGTATCGCAGCCGGGGGGGAGGCGGAAAGTGCCCCGAACTATATATTTTCTCTACCACTTAGGCTAGAACGCTGAAACTTACCACACAGTATATTGGATTCAAGCCCTACCGGAAAATGCAAAAAAATCCAAGATGACCGCCATGGTGACGTCACAGTGACGTCATCTTCTCGGAAGTCATTTTTCGAGTTTTCAAAATTTTCAGTTTTCCGATTTTTCTCTCGAAAAAAAAATCAAATAAAATATATAATAATTAGTTTTGCATCAATAAACTACTTTCAAGGCGTTTTAGGCAAGGAAAATGTGAAGAAATGGAGCGCAAAGATTGAAAAACACGACTTTCGGGGATACCACATGGCCGCCATTTTGAATTCACCCATGATCCCCTGCCCGGTATATGAAAATAGGCTCAAAATGACCCCAATAAGATAAGTTTTAGTCACCAAGTTTCAGCCTCCTCGGTTTTGTCGTTTCGGAGCAGCAGAGAAAAGTTCACTAGGGGGGTGGGGGGTGTGCACTTTCCGCCCCCACCCCCCAGGTCAGGTAGGGTTAATACTGTAATGCTAACGTACCACGTCGTCGCAATTTGAAAATAGACGGCATTGAGTATCACATTTCTAAAAGCAACTTTTATTTTATTATACTTAATAACTGTCGTCCGTCGATGATCATTCGGGTTAAACATCTGACCGCTCAAACGATCCATCTTTGGTCTTGACTATTTGAAATCAAGCAGAGAATATCATCGTCGGCATTCTATTTTATTTTCATACATGTTCTATACATGTTGCGAATGCACTTCCATGAATTTATGCATCATTAGTATATCAGTGGGTCCGTGTATTTCGGATCTGACGCCTAGATTAACGTATTTCTGATCTGACTCCCAAATTGTCGTATAAAGCACAAGTGCGTGATGAGTAGAACAAACCTAGTGGCTATTGGGTGTGTTTCTGAATCTCGGGTGTCGGTTCTCTTCAATTTCTTCCTAATTTATTTCACATCAAAGGGAAACGGTATGAAAAATTTTCTCGCAGTTGCGTCTTGTACCTATTTGATTAGTCGATAATTTAAATCAAATGTTTCGAATTATGTCAGGGCAATCGCTTGTTTTCTACATCTTATGAAGGCATTGAACGATTGAGGTTATTTACTCAAGTTCAGACTTTATCATAAAAGGTAAACAGATTCCGAGTGGCTAGTCACACAATCTAGTGTCTAAATAAGATCCAGACTCTGTGTCTGGAAAATGGATCAAGTTTTTCAGGGTCATGACAAATTGTATACACTATTGCCGAAAGTATCTAACTCAAACAAATCCAACCCTTTCATTAGATGGGGCTGCGATTTAACGAAATCAAAGAATTTGAATTCATAGGGATCCTGTTTGACTACCAATTAACGCGTCTTGCCATATAAAGTATCTGGAAGCAAAGTAGACGAAGACTCGTGAACTACGGAAGGTAGTTGCCAGCAGTAACCATGGTAACTGGGGAGGGTTCGGAAAGAACTTGACAGTGATCACTTGTTCGTTCTAAACTTGATTATGGTTCTATTGTTTACAACGGTACGTGCCATTCCATCTCAATCTAAGTTCCTATCCACCGTCCTGCAATCGCTATGGGGAAACTGTTCTGATAGTAGTAGCGTCTTGGATATGTTTGTCCAGTCGATCAATTAAAAGGAGGTAGACTCCAATCAAACATTATTCTTCGAAATATGTCTATGTATTCGTATGTATGTCGTCAGATTTTCCCACCTCTTGCATATCGCTCCAATTTATTGCCTGTATATGGTAGGAATATGATGAGGGACTGTACTTGTCACTCGACAAGTATATGTAGGCTTATTGTTTCGATGGGAAATTTGAGTCGCACGAAGTAGTCTTGCTAGGTTTCCCTATGTTAACGCGATTACTCCATAAGACTTCCATGATGCCCATACTTTACCATCAGATGAGTTATTTGAGTTGATTTGTCATCACAGCTCCAGAGCTAGCATATCTAATCTCGCTTAATCCGGTGCTAGGGGCCGTGTGGATACTTCATAGTGTCCACATGAACGGCCGCAAATAAAAGTGCTTGAGATAGTAAGGCTACGTCCGAGATTCTCGGCTCTGAATGTTTGATGTCGAAGAATTCTTTCCTGTGGAGTCACATGGGTGCTTTTAGTCGCCAGGCGTCGTCAATTTTTCCCACCTCTTGTACATCGCTCCAATTCTAGAGCTCTAGAATATTTCTGTTCGCAATGGACTAGTGAGCTGATTTTTTTGGAGCTGTACTATATAAGTCTGCAAATACACCAGAAGAAGCAAACAGTGGCTTCTCTCAGTACGTAGCAGCATATTGATCATGTCGACAGATATTTCTTAGCCATGGATATCTATCAGCAGCTGTTTCACTCGGTGCCATTCTTTCTTTCACGTAGAAGTCACGTACAATAGCTGGTCACTACAATTGCCTGCGGTCTTCCGGATGAACCGGGTCGTTATAAAGAATACTCACCGTAAATGCCGATTGACTCAATTGTGAACACGTTTAATTGTTATCATAGTCAGTCGATGTTAAACAAATGTTGAATGCGTTAGATCAGAACTCTCATCCCCGTTATGAATATTAGAAAAAAGTCCCAGTCAGAATGCCTAACAATCTATCGCTAGCGTAACCGGAGTGGGGCCGGTTTAGTGCCACGTTGGCCGAGCTAGTTCATCTGAAGTTGATCTTTGAGATATATTGATATATTTGTGTATCATGTGAATGAAGTAATGAATGAACACATTTGTATTCACCAGTACTAGGTGGTTAATATGGCATATAACCATGGCAGAAATTGGAAAGTATAAACCTCACAGAGATCCAAACCGTTGACTATAAAGGACTGAGATTAACGTAATAAAATAATTGAAATTATTGGGAATCTGGTTTGACCACCGATTAACGTTATGATGCCAAATAAAGTACATCCTAGCTACGTGCATGAAGATTCTTAATTCGATTAAGTCGATCAATTAAACGAATTGAGATTCCAGTCAAACATTTTCTTCGAAATAGATCTGAACAATCGCTTGTATTCTAGAGCACTCTATAATATTTGCTGTGCGCAATTTTCGAGTAGGCTTATTTTTTCGAGTTATCCTCTCTCAGACTATACCAGAATGGGTAGACAGAATTACAGTGGCTGCACTTAGACACTGATCTTACCGCCAGTGGTTTTCTAGTCTTGGACGGGTTCAAAGAACTATTTTGTCTATTCTAGGGAGAATGCATTATTGGTTCGAAATGAAAGCAAAGTGGCATCCAGAACGAAAATATCTGAGTTTTTTCCTGATTGTTTTTTTTCTTCTTCTCATCCCAACCTTATTTGCATGACGTCATATCCGATCAACCCATGCACTGCGCTGGTACAAAGCTTCTTCGGGGAATTTTGCTGGGAAGAGCATATTTTACCCACGTCAGATAGGTTTTTTTCACTGAGGCCTAAAGGAAAGCCGTTATAGTATGTCAGCTCCTGTAATCTATTACGAAATGACTCGAAACATCAGCCAACGCGTCAGCATTCAGCTTCGACAAAGCAAGCCAATGTAGTAACATGTTAAATCCGACTTAAGGCTTTCGGGGATTATCATCTTGTATACCGCCGGATCGTCATTTATTCGCAGTGTATATGAAAACCGAGAATATACCCCATTTTATTCCACCGATTAACGCTGTATGACCTGGGATTTTTGGGACCTCTCCAGGCATGTGGGGTGCAGCCAGCCCCCTAAATAGCCCTTGGACTAGAGGGCTGAAACTTACCACACAATATTCTTATGATAACAAGAAATGTAAAAACATCCAGGCTGGTCGCCTTGACTACTTCAGAGAGGCTTTTTTGGTGGATGGTTCCTTCAGATTTTAAAAAGATTTCTATTTATGAGTTTTCTCTATAAACTTTGGACCAGTTTTTCTGGAAGAAAAGCAGAAATTCTGGAGAAAATAAATGATGAAAAAGTATTTTTTCCTGGTACCTCATTTGATCGCCATTTTGACTTTATCAATGGTAATCTGTTCGGGAGGTATACAAATAGGTTGAAATGAGCCCAATATGATCGAAAGTTTGGATTGAGAGCCATAATGGCTCCTCAGACCCGGTAGGTTCAATATGATGCTCATGAACTATTTGGATGACACACTTAAATCGTTTTACTACTGAAGATTGATCGTTTCGGTCTATATTCGGTTTAGAATAGTTGGTAACTATCGTATCAATTATTGAAACGGGCCAGCGGAAAGTCACGGAACAATGCCGAAATCTCCCTCAAACAATCGTATGGCTCCTTTTCATATAGGATGACTTTATTCTTCACGAAAACAGTCTTGAAATTGCCACTGCTTATATAAGACAACGATATTCCCGACGATTACATTCTACAGCATCACATCGATAACATTTGGGTTTGTGGTTGGTCACATATTTTCTCTAGTGCACCGAAATGACGACTAATTGAAAGATTAAACTTTGCGACTTTCTAGCTTACATGTATATTACTACATGATCCTGGGCTTATTTTATATTCCTTCGAATAGTAGGTGTCCAAGGGTGGACTGGGACCTTAAACTAGTAAACTCACCAACATTATGTTCGTCCAAATAACCACAGCAATTGAAATTTCTGAACGTAAGATGAACTTGAGATTTGACTTCCACACTTATTTTGTATAGTGAGGTATTGCGTGGCTATACTCCAGGGTGTTATAATGAAACAGACCATGCGAAGTATTTATTCATACTCGACGGAGCGACTGTATATTCTGTAAACAGCTTTTGCGTCAGCGTTACTCTTCTCCGGCCCGGATATAGGCTAATTCCAGTTCACCGTCGTGTTACATTTGAAGAGCAACTGTGTTACAGTTGTTCGCGCTGAGACTAGCCGTAGGTGATAATCAATCCTGTCTGAGTCACTAAACAGGACATTGTCATCTGGCACTGGGCCGCCGACTGATATAATAATAGCGGCGTTGAGACCAAGCATGCTCATCTTATCTTCTGTGTCATTCTTTCTTTCACGTAGGCGTCACGTCAGATTGCTGGTCAGTACAATGAACTGGAGCTGTTTAGATGTTTTGAGAAGAACTCAGATTAACTGCCGTTTGGCTCAGTTGTAAACACATGGCATTGGTACCATAGTCAGCCAATGTTGAACAAGTGTTGAATGTGTTAGAACTCGATGGCAGTTTCACGCACTGGGAACGACATAGAGTTTATGGTTCAGACCCGTACGCAAGAAGATGTGTTTGATTGAGACGATCGAACTTTCCCGTTTGCCAATAATTAGAAAAAAATCTACTCAGAATGCCCAACAATCTACATGACTTGATGCATAATACTCTGGTTAGCGCGAGTTCTGAATATAGTTTATTAATATATAAATAGTATATATGTTGGCCATGATAATGTCTCTGATACACTGCAAAAACGCTGAAACTTACCACACATTATTCTTATGCTAACAAGAAATGTAAAAACATCCAAGCTGGTCGCCTTGACTACTTCAGAGAGACTTTTTTGGTGGATGGTTCCTTCAGATTTTAAAAAGATTTTTATTTATGAGTTTTCTCTACAAACTTTGGACCAGTTTTTCTGGAAGAAAAGCAGGAATTCTGGAGAAAATAAATGATGAAAAAGTATTTTTTCCTGGTACCTCATTTGATCGCCAATTTGACTTTATCAATGGTAATCTGTTCGGGAGGTATGCAAATAGGTTGAAATGAGCCCAATATGATCGAAAGTTTGGATTGAGAGCCATGATGGCTCCTCAGACCCGGTAGGTTCAATATTATGCTCATGAACTATTTGGATGACACACTTAAATCGTTTTACTACTGAAGATTGATCGTTTCGGTCTATATTCGGTTTAGAATAGTTGGTAACTATCGTATCAATTATTGAAACGGGCCAGCGGAAAGTCACGGAACAATGCCGAAATCTCCCTCAAACAATCGTATGGGTCCTTTTCATATAGGATGACTTTATTCTTCACGAAAACAGTCTTGAAATTGCCACTGCTTATATAAGACAACGATATTCCCGACGATTACATTCTACAGCATCACATCGATAACATTTGGGTTTGTGGTTGGTCACATATTTTCTCTAGTGCACCGAAATGACGACTAATTGAAAGATTAAACTTTGCGACTTTCTAGCTTACATGTATCATACTACATGATCCTGGGCTTATTTTATATTCCTTCGAATAGGTAGGTGTCCAAGAGTGGACTGGGACCTTAAACTAGTAAACTCACCAACATTATGTTCGTCCAAATAACCACAGCAATTGAAATTTGTGAACGTAAGATGAACTTGAGATTTGACTTCCACACTTATTTTGTATAGTGAGGTATTGCGTGGCTATACTCCAGGGTTGTATAATGAAACAGACCATGCGAAGTATTTATTCAGACTCGACGGAGCGATTGTATATTCTGTAAACAGCTTTTGCGTCAGCGTTACTCTTCTCCGGCCCGGATATAGGCTAATTCCAGTTCACCGTCGTGTTACATTTGAAGAGCAACTGTGTTACAGTTGTTCGCGCTGAGACTAGCCGTAGGTGATAATCAATCCTGTCTGAGTCACTAAACAGGACATTGTCATCTGGCACTGGGCCGCCGACTGATATAATAATAGCGGCGTTGAGACCAAGCATGCTCATCTTATCTTCTGTGTCATTCTTTCTTTCACGTAGGCGTCACGTCAGATTGCTGGTCAGTACAATGAACTGGAGCTGTTTAGATCTTTTGAGAAGAACTCAGATTAACTGCCGTTTGGCTCAGTTGTAAACACATGGCATTGGTACCATGGTCAGTCGATGTTGAACAAGTGTTGAATGTGTTAGATCTCGATGGCAGTTTCACGCACTGGGAACGACATAGAGTTTATGGTTCAGACCCGTACGCGAGAGGTGTTTGAATGAGACGATCAAACTTTCCCGTTTGCCAATAATTAGAAAAAAAGCTCTACTCAAAATGCCCAACAATCTACATGACTTGATACATAATACTCTGGTTAGCCCGAGTTCTGTATATAGTTTATTAATATATAAATAGTATATATGTTGGCCATGATAATGGCTCTGATACACTGCAAAAAACGCGAAACACTTTATGCATCTTATAATAAAAGAATAGTGTCTCAAAGTAAAACACTAGTGTCTCGAAGTAAAACACTAGTGTTGTATTTGTACTAGAACAGTGTTTATAAAAAGAAAGTGTTTAAGATGAAATACATCTATAAGAAAGTGTTTTAATCCAAACCACTTTGTAAACATACAAAAGAGAAGTGTTTTAAAATTAAACATTAGTGTTTTACTTGTCCAAAGTGTTTTGTTGGGACGATTCCAGTAACTGGTAATCTAAATATTACATTACTAGAAAGTGATGTTTTGTATCGTATTTTAGTTATTGGGAATGTGATATCAGCTTGCAAGTTATCTAGAGATCGACAGTGATATAATTATCATTAAGACTACATGCTGTATGTATAGAGGAAATATGACGCTCCAATTATAACATGACTGCCACTCTGATAAGAATATCGTAAATTGATTACTTGGGTACTCCAAAGGTGTGCATGTAAAATGTACAAGACTCGGGTCACGAATAAACTGGAGTGGTTTTCCACATCACAATGGATTTGTCCGTTGAGCCTACATCGTAGTAATTTAGCAAACTCAGCGCATAATTCACAGGAATTCACCAGATGTGGGATTATAAAAGTGACCAATGCGTAGATCGTGGTAACCGCTAATCGATCATATTGTATATAGCCCAATTATTGGACATGACCCAGAACGGTTCGAGTTCAACTGTTCATCCATTGAAAAGTTATAGCAACAAAAACATAAACATTTCTCCCAGTTACTGCAGCGTAAGTTTTCTCACTGAACAGTTTCATAAAACCATATATATTATCAATATATAAACTTCCCGCCTGTCATTCAATATATCTAACAAAATGAAACCTAACGGCCTTTTGCTGAATATAGAGATTGCTGCTGTGTTAAAATTTAAGAGAGTTTACCCAGTGCCCGCTAAGCTCCACACATACCTTAGCGTTAGTCAAACTGACCTGACCCTGCAGCAGATCATGAATACATACGTCTTTCAGTTTAAGCACGGACTTAATAAAGTTTATTATAACTTCATAGCCCGAGGGTCAGTTCCTATGAATTACCGTAATTACAAAACAAAAAAATAATACTATTTAATTGTTAAAAAATGAATGTATTTCCTTTCTAACTTGCAAACTTTTTAAACTTGTTTCATTTCTATTACAGATTGGCATCAATCATGGGAATCCAGAAAATAGTGGTGGAGAGGCATAGGGAATAAATTGAATAAATGGTATGTAGACCGTTAATTTCGCTTGTTTTTGTTGCTGTAATATGTTATGTGCATACCATTTTAACTGATTGATCTATTTAATTGCACAGGCATAATTCTACTAAAACACGTACATATAATTGTCACAATATCAGATATAAACCCATCAAATTATGTTAATTTCAGGTTGCTAAGGAAACGCCACGAGCAACATTCAAGGAGGATGTTGGCTGAAGGGTGAAACACCCATCGCCGGGAAAATCGTCATGTCTGTACACCGAATGCTTCATTGGAGGCCAATATCAATCTTCAGTAAATGAACGTTTGAAAATGTTTAAGATAATTGATAATAATTGGCTTCATCATGAAAAAATGTGAAAAATTTATTTGCCAGCTAATAACCTGATAATTAACTAATGAAAATGATTATTAAGGATTGTTCATGTTAAGGTTACAGGAATCAGGTGAAACAGAAGAACTTCTCAGAAACACCGACAGTAGCCTAGTAGATATTCATCTTCGTGTGGGACGTGATTTTTGCGAGGAGCATTAAGGTTCCAATGTGTACATGGGATATGTGTCTTCCATGCAAAGCACATGAAAAACGTTTTAAACCCTATCTGGCCTGGACCTTTTGTTCAGGCCTGGAGCGGTTTCATTTTGCCCCCCCCACCCGCCCCCCCCTAATTATTTTCTTACCCCTTGAACTAGGGGGCTGAAACTTACCTCACTATACCCTTGTGTCAAGCTTTACCAGAAAATGTAAAAAATTTCAAGATGGGCGCTTTGACGACGTCATAGCGGCGTCATTTTCAAAAACGGCATTTTTTGGTCGATTTTTCGGTCAGATTATTGGGTCAGATTTTTCGAATGTTTCATTTATGCAATTTCTCTGCAAAAACTGCGTGGTAAATTAGTAAATATTAATGTGATGTAAAATAAAATAGTTTTTGCACACTTTTCTGGTATCCCAGATGGCCGTCATCTTGAATTTACCCAGGATCCTCTACTCGTAGGGAGGGGGGGGGGTCATGCAAATAGGCTCGAAACGACCCGAATATTATAAACTATAAAGTCAGGGAGCGTCAGCTCTAAAATTGTGTTGTTGTTCCGGAGAGAGCGCAGAAAGTTTAATAGGGTGAGGGCATTTTGCCTCCTCCTCCAGGCCTGGCAGGGTTATAAAAACACCGGAAGTGAGACTATATATTTATGTGTAATGTGGTCATTTCTCAGAGTGCCTGGGCATACGTAGCCTGGTGCAAATAACTAATTACAAGCGTCTAGTCCGTCATTCATAATCCAGCCGTCGTCCATTAGAGAATATCCGCGTCCATAATCCAATCCGCGTCCATAAGAATATCCGCGTCCATAATGTATAGTTGTACATGTCCGGGTTTCATTTCCTTGCTGACCACACGGTGTACTTTCACGTTTGGACTGATAGGAGGCAAGTATTGTAATGGAAACTACCTAACTCAAAGGGAACTATAAATTTGCAACCATGATGATAGATGGTACCATTACAAGTAAATGAGCTTTGTCGGTTTATTCAGACTTTCATTCACTGATCAGCTTTGTTTCAGCATAATGTTAGCGTAATGAAATACTAGTTTGGCATGAGTTGTTAGTGTATGTTTTTTTTCTAGTCTTCTTTTTGTTCAGCATAATTATATTGAAGTTTCTCTATTTGGATTGATTTTGTGAAGTTGCTATAATGCAGCGAGACTTGTCGTTATTAGCTTTTGCTCTTGTTATGCAATGGTTTTCGAGAAACTTGTTAACAGTTGACAGCTAAATGGGAAATTAATCCTTTGATTAGAATTGTTTTCCAATAAATGTTTGGAATTACAAACAAGTTCTTTTTGTTTCCTTATTTCGATACTTTATTTCAAAAGTGTTTTGATTATAACATTTTTTTTTATTTTTTGGGGGGTTTTTTTGCGAGACGCTATCAATGTTTTTAAAGTGGGAAAAGAAATATGTTAATAAAGTGTCTTGTTTTAAAACACTAGTATTTGCAGTGTACAACCATTGATAACAGTTAGCTCCTCGGCCTCGTGCCAAGCCACGTCTTGTGAAACGAAAACATAATACCCTCAATACAACCTGAACTTAAACCGAAAGACAAAGGATACGAGGCGAACGATACTGCATCTGGGTATTAAGAAGTATAAAGATGTTAGCCTTTGGTAAGCCGTTTAACGAGTCCAAGGGGCAATATAACTAGGTCCACTTATATATGTCTCAAAGAAATACTGAGCAAATAATTTTATTTTTTGAGGCACTTTTGAAACTATTCAAATTAAACCAAGTGAATACTGAACGAGTTGTAGAACTTGTACATCTTAGCATATATAGTTCGTATTCTTGTCATCTCTGATGCTCGGATCCACGAGGTTGTCGTCAGTTATTCACATTTCCTTCCCATTTTTCAAACAGCGATAAACAAATACATAATGCGTCGTATTCATGCAGAATGAGTAGAATAGATAATTTCAATGAAAAGTAATTCCCCAATATCCTTGGTATCTCTTTTTCATGATGCTGATATTTTAATTTTAATAGGTTGATCTATATTAGGCAATAGTAATCCTATATATCCATTCTGCCGACGACTAAAGCCTGTCAGGCCTGGGCTTTTTGAGACCTGTTCAGGCTTGGGTGGCCATTTTGGCCCCCTTCCTGAATATTTTTTTACCCTTCAGCTATGAGGCTGAAACTTACTACACTATACTCTTGGGTCAATCTCTATCAGACAATGATGTAAAACAAACTCCAAGATGACCGCTGTGAAGACCTCACAGTGACGTAATTTTCAAAAAAGAAACAATTCTTTTGTCGATTCTTCAGTCAGATTTTTCGATTTTTTTTTGTTCACGTCATTTCTTCCCCAGAACTGCATGATAAATTAGTAAATAATAGCCTGCTGTGAAATAAAATGTTTTTTGCCCATTTTCCTTCCTAGAAATGCAGACATTTTGAAGAAAAAGATGAAAATATCACATTTCATCTTTTATCACATGTCCGCCAATTAGAATTTCCCCATGATCCACAAAATAACCCCAATGTGAGAAGCTACAAAGTTTTTGTCATTCCGGAGATAGGATAGAAAGTTTGGTAGGGGGCTATACATCCCCCTCCCAAGACCTTGTTGGTTGGACATAGCGGAATATAAAAGTTATATCGACAGCCCAGAATTACCATATACCACTTTAGCAAGATGATAAAGATCGCACCTTTAAGTTCGAGCAAATATCGTAGGCAGCGGACGAAATTTACATAGACGAGCACCGATGAAGGAATCGACCCATCTCGTTGAGGTGCCACCGATCATCGTATAACCAGCACTTAGGCCCGATTGAATAGAGGACATGTGTCTGTTATATCATAATATTACATTAACACCCTTGTAAGAAGCTAAGGATAAAAACCCCAGACAATATCATTTAAAATCATGATCGTTTAAATGGTATCGACCTTAAACCCTCGTCTGTTTCACTGAGCCGGCGAATAGCCTCTTACCAGAAAGGAATAACACAGACGAAACCGGTAACCCGGAGCTAGGTACTTTATAGTCACCAGAGAAAACTGGAGAGCGCTTAAGTTCGGCAAGAAACGAATCTGTGTTAATATATAATATTGAAAAAAAAAGAGCTACTATTATCTGTTGAATGAGGTTATTGGATTATGGACTGCCTAATGAATGTAGGGTCTGATACTTGAATTGCTTAAATCCCTTTATTTTATAATTGGACGTAATTCTGGTTGGCCCATGTTTACACATGGCTAATGAGAGTGTGCACTTATGTATTGACGAGAAACAACACCAGATCTTCCGCCGTAGCCGCAATTCAAACGTCAGTATATATACATGTAGAGCAACTGGGAATGTTTGCTTCTTTTCATCGTTGAAAAATTGTAAAATGTCTTCTTTTAGGTCGTATATATAAGATTTGTCTTGTTAATTTTCAAAAAGTCATCAAATTGAGACTCACTACTCTATATATGTAGAAGAAATTGAGCGTGATTCAAATTTTCTTATTTCGCCTCTTTTCCAATGTTATCAATGCTTTTACATGAACATGATGGAGGGGTCGCATATATTTTTTTTTATCAATTTCGACTGTTAAACATTGAAATGTACTAAATTCATCTATAGGTCGAAATTTTGGCTTGCGAATTGTATTGTGAGGGTACGAAAGTTTAATACTTTTGATGAAAACATCATAATTGCATGCGTCAGATCTGGTATTCAATATTTAGCAGTCGTCCGCAAAGAAATAGTTAGCATCATTTGCAAATATGCGTGAAATTAAAGAGAAAAACAGTTTTCAGTGATAACAGAAACACGTTGTGATGTTCTTTACACACAAATCTTATCACTGACCCGTATTCTCTATCCAAAAAAGAATTCCCAATTGGTTTCTAGAGTTTGATATATCTCAGTCTGATTGCTCTCATTGCGACTGTTCACAGGAACTGTTGAGAGCTGTTTTGTCTGCGACAAATGTTCAAAATTCAAATAAGATAGTTGTTGTCATCATAATAGTCAAAGTTCAATTAAACGCAACATTAAAAGGGTGAATTCCGTTAATGAACAGCTCACAGATATCTATTGTGAGTTTATTACGATATTGCAGTTTAATTGTGCAAAAATGATCTGGTATCAAAATCACTAGTGATCTTAGAGCATTGAAAATACTGTAAGGGAACAGTGCTACCCAGGTACAGGATATGAGTAAATATTGCTACATTGCATCAATCATCCCGCAATGGCGTCACATTACCCGTACGCACATTTATTCTTTCTCTATCTCTCTTCGTGTCTTTCTCGTTGTCGCGCTCTCTCGTCATGTAAGAACTGATGAAGAATTTAATCATTTGAAAACGCTATGCACGACGGGTTGAAAAAAAGGTCATCAGTCCATACGATCACTATTGTATTATAATTATGAAACATACCTTTTTCAATCTAGCCTATTAACTGCGATTGCTATCAAGTAAAACATCTTCTCCATTGATTCAAAGGCATTTTTTTCTGAAATGGTTGATGGATAACGTTGAGATAGATTGGCAACAAAAACACCTTTACACTCGGAATCATATGTCAAGGAGATGCATTAGCAGTGTTGACGGTCTGTACAGATTCAGGCAAATAAAAAGTAGGATACGATAAACGATGATTTAGTGTATTGTGATCTGGAAAAGGATGCACGAATTTACTGCAAAACCATATTCATATAGTCTAATCTTTGTCATACAACAGAATTTCCCAGCAAAAATGACAATATCCTGGGTATGTTGTATTTTAATCATGCTTTTGTAGTGATTGGTGGTATGGGCATCATTGACGTCTGGATTACCCATCCCGAGTTCTCGGATATAGCAGAGTTAGACATAAGTCACGACACGTAACCCCACACTCAGATTGTCGTTGGATATAAGTGTGTGAAATTTATTACCCAATCGTTAACTCTTAATGGTATAGCCTAATCGAAACAGTTTCAGAAAATACATCTTAATAGATTGAGATTTTTTTCCCCTAGTCGTAAATTGGCTACTGAGTAAGCTGCCGTTTCCATTTTTCCTGGAAATATTGGATTACTACTTGCTTTATTACTTAAATGACTACAAGTGATATTCGGTTTAAATTATTTAATTTCACACCAGGGTGATGGGAGCGCAGTAAGTCAAGCTTATAGGGCGTCTCCCACATACAATGAAATACATCAGACAATTTACAGAAAAAAAACCCCCAATAAGAGAAATAAGGGGAGGAGGTCAGTCAGCATTGACAAATAGACAATTAAAGATACTACGTAGATAATAATAATAATTATATATAAAATTATCGTGTTCCATTTATGTGTTAGTTAAGACGGTCCCTGTAATTGTTTAGAAAATCTCAGGATGACACAATGTTAGAATTTGTAATGGTCGCTTAATTTTGAATGTATTTATAATAGTCATTGAAATCGTTTAGTGTTTGCCATATAATTTCCAAGATATGTTTGAATTGATATATTAGATGCTTCATCTTTGTCGAGGTCACCAAATAAGAGTGTTCTGGCTGTTGGTAGATTTAGATTATAGATGGTCGAAAGATTATTTAAGAGATCGGCTCTTTGGGTTGTAAATAATGGACAATGAAACAAAAATGTGCAACAGTTTCATCACAGTGACCGCAATTACATTGTGTATCTTCTGATAAAAAAATATCAAACAAGTGCCTTTTCAAGTTACTACATCCATTTCTAAGTCGACATAGAAAGACATTTTCTTTACTAGAACCTACGTAATTCCATTTGTGAGGCTTAGTCAGCAAAGATAAATTTCGTAGTTCACGTTTAAAAGCAATTTTTTTAGGACAAGTTCTTATAGAGTGAGGAAGAATATTCCATTCACGCACTGTAATTGGAAAGAATGATCCTCAAAATAATTCGGTCCTACAAATAAATGGCGTAAATTCGTTTTGGGGACGTATGTTGTACGGATTACGTACATGAAAAGTTGACGGGAGATGACGTTGTAAGGATAAAGGCGCAGTACCGTTTACAGTGGGATAGAACATTACAAGTCGATGGAACTGACGTCTTTGTATAAGTGTTTCAAAACCAGCCTCACAATAAAGAGTTTCTGAACTAGCACGTCGTGTTAGTCCAGTGATCGCTCGAATGGTATCTTTCTGGATATTCTCTGGTAATGTTATTTTGTGATATATTGTCCCATACTATATCTGCATATTCCAAGCTTGGCCGAATGAAGCTCTTGTACATGATTTCGCGGGATTTCCTGTCTAAAACATATTTCAAACCCTTAAAGATGGAGAGTTTACTTTGCGCTTTTCAATATGATCGTTCCAATTGCCTTTGTCGTCGAATGTTACACCAAGGTGTTTAAGATTTTGAGATGGACTTGAGGGAGAGTTTCCGAAAATAATTGGGATCGAGGTGGGAATCTGACGAAGAGAGACAAGGAGGGAAACTGTCTTAGCGGCATTTGATAAGCCATGTTCGAGCCCACTGCGATATTACTTCGAAATCATGGTTGATAGACAGAAGTTGATTGTTTAAGTTGTCGAAAAGAATGTAGAGGCAGGTATCGTCGGCAAATAGGCGAATACTATTCAAGATATTACCATTCAAGATATTACCAAGTGATATTTGGTCAAATAGTGACAACTTGTCATATTTGAATAGAGAATTCCCGCCCTAAATATGTGACACTGTTGCTGACAAACTATTATATACCAGTAAATGGTACTATCATTTACGCGAAATTGTATTTCGCCTCGCGTTTTCGCATTTTTGCGTTGTCGGGTTTTCTGGTTGTCATGCTATCCAAAGTCATGATAAACCAAACATCCAAAACCTGTCCCAGAAGAACCAAGTCTCGTTTGAAATATGCATCATAATACACTGTAATTTAGTTTTTCGTAAGAATTATTGATGTATTGGCGCACCATTTAAAAGTCGCCCATATATTTTTGCCCCTCTATTGATGTTTTGGCGTAGCATTTAATAGTCACCCATATATTTGCCCTCATAATCAGTGGCAATTTTGTCTACGTAACCGCGTGACATACGATTGTTTAAGGAACGTTTCTGAAAATGTCAACCAAGTACTTGAAGCACATCATAGCAAACTGCGAGGTGAAATGGGGGATATTCCTCGGCGTTCGCATATGCTTCGAACTAAAACACAAGTGGCGTTCCGGTCGATATTCCCGATGGTAATACAAAACGCTTGAAATCTGTTCCAACGTCTTACTATTTTGCCTTGCTTAGTCGAAACTGACTGCTGAATCTTGGGTTGATGTTTCGATCCATTTCTTCGTACTGGACCATCAAATTGCTTTCATACTGCACCAATAATTATGCCACAAATGGCGACCTTCTTATAATTTGTGTTTTTGTTTTATATCGAAGAATGTTTTCTTGAAAAGAAACGTCTGGAAGCTACAGATATGTCGATAAGATCACGCTACTGACACATTGTAAGAGTAGCCACTGGAATTCTGTTTTCTTTGAGTCTAGATGTGAACGAAATTAGATAAAGAAGAAATGGAACGAAATGGATACACAGTATTCATAAACACATCCACTAGGCATAGGTTTATTCTCATCCTCAGGAATTTGATCTGATTGAAATTGTAAATTTCACGGTACTTTCCTAGTTCAGTTAAGATATTTACAAGCGCTATATATTTTAGAATAAATAAACAATAAAGAGAGAGAAAAGAGAGATAAAAATAAATGAAAAGAAGAATCGAGTGGAGGGTATCTTCTATGTGCAAGTTTGTCAGTCGGTTTTGGTCAAGTTATACTGTTAGGTGTTTTAAGTTCATTACATTTGTAATCGCGCGGATGATTCCTCGCGCGGATGATTCCTTTGTCTTTCTACCCCTTCCTATGCACAAAACCGTCAACAAAAACAAGAAATATCGCAGAAAAAAGGGCGTCCGCTGATTGGCTGTTATTCGTCCCAGGACGGTATGGTTGGTATCACATATATTTATTATTTTTTCTGGATTATTTGACAAAGAAAAATATACAAAAATCTAGAACGGTGTTTGCAGACAGCAACATTCTGACAGCTTTTTGTCGGGTACCCCCATGGGGTTTTAGGGCATTTTCAGTTTCTGCGGGGTGACTGTCTGTCATGGCGGTGGTTCAAAAACCAGACGCTCATCAGATTTTCAAATTCCCGATAAATCTGACAGAAGAAAACCATCTTTCCAACAAGATAGTAATTTAGATCTCTTCAAGATCATGTAACTATGACGTCCTGGCTAACCGTCTGGGAATGGTTTAGATTTTATAATATAACTGGACTCATAGATATAATGCAATAAGTTTTTGGCTTCTTAGCTTCATTGATAACACAGATATTCGCGAGACGGATTAACCTTCTCCTCGGGATTTGATAAATTTAAATTGTCCACGTATATATATGCTATATGTTACAATTGGACAGGTTAGGTTGGAACGGTGTTCTAAGATTGACCTAATATTGAAATAGGACGTACAACATAGTGTCACCTAGAACAAAAGAGGAGTGTCAGGGTGGGAACCTTCATATTTTGCTGCTTTGTATACCCGCATACCATTCCGACCAAAATATCGCATGTGTACGCAGCTTTACCGTTTGGCTCACGTTTCAGGTTTGGCTACTGGAATAATTTGTATGAACATGCCTGCACGATCTTTATTATCATTCTAGTAAATTACTATGTTCACTGTGAGTGAGAACGTAAAGTTCATCTTGGTACATGCAGTTCTGTATTTCTTTCTTTCGCGTCAACAAACTGCTTTAGTCAGTGGATCCAGCACAGTGCCCCTGTGATCGAATCGATGCCTGTATAACTTTGATGCTCATAGCATCAAGAAGGTAACATCAATCTGAACTGTTTGCGATGATTAGCCAGTGTGGATCGAATTACACCCACGCCGTAATCGTTCTGCCCAGGTAAGGTTGACTTCACAAGTCTTTGCTAAGCCCATTGCCATAAAGATGGCATTTTCTTCAACTTCGAAATGGTATGAAGTAGATGCACTGATGATTTTATCATGATACAGAGCATTGACAAATTCGTAAAGCATTTATATGTTAGGCCGTCGGCAGCAGTATACCATCTGTAGTATCATATATCAAGGAAAATAAGGAAATTCGAAACTACTATTCAGATGATACGTATTTGTCTATAGCTATTTTGAAAACGGGTAAAATTATGGCTACTTGACGACCGAGATAGACATTGGTCCCAGATTTGAATACGCACTACAAATAGTAGCTTGTATAATTCATATAACTCATTCAACGTTTCCACTGTATGGATTTTTTAATTCCATAAGTGCCTCGAAACTAAAATTGTTTATCCAATTAATAACTGGGTGAATGTATTTTACCCTGTAGACTCGTTAAGTGGCGTACCCTGGGCCGCTATCGCTTTGCTTCTTAACATTCATTGGGTAAGATCATTCGCATCAATATCATTTCTGTTTTGGGGTTTCAGCTGAGGTTCATTGGAAGGCATGATTTTTCAGCATATGCCGCTTGATACGTGATCGAGGCTACGGTTGCTTGTATCAGCTGGATAGCCAATGGAAACCGCCAATATCAGTTCTTATAAAAATAACAGGTTGCTATCAAATTATGACCACAGTTATAGTTTTGGATCGACCAATATGTCATTTTGTGACGTACAATTCACAAAACTGGTCTGTATTCATTGCAGATTGTATTCACTATACAGAGTACAGACATATGGTAAGCGTAAATAATATGTGAGGAAATACATTGCTTGACAGAATCCGAACATGGCCGGTCGGGAATGCCACCTAAAATTCTAAATTATATACTACAAGGAATCCTCAAACTCAAAGATATCACACGAAACACAAATATAGTAGTATATTGGATCAAAGAGCAACCAAATTCTAATGGTCTGTTACGGTTAGCTAGCCGATATTCTAGTTGATGGCAGGCGGGATACGCGATTCATTCCAGAAGATTGTAACTCATCATATTTGATGAATAGATTAATCTAACTAAAATTTCTGAAACTGGATATGACGTCTCTCAGCACAGTTGAAATATGAGATATCCCAATGTTCGACCAACCATCGACCATAATATCGAATAAGCTAGTATACAGCCGACGGAATTCGAAATGAGAAGATACCGTTTTGATAGCCAGGCGTCGGTTACATTTGATCAATTTTCTTATCGCATTGTATGAGTGGATGATTGACAGATATTCATGTCTGCAAATCATATTCGATATAAGGCCTCAAAACTTGTATCTCTAAACATTGACAGACTATGGTTGGGAACGGCAGAGACAAAAATTCAATTTACGCCAGAAAAAATAATACAAGGATTAGTAGGGCTGCAATACAAACCATTGGACTACTTACTCTTTACAATAAAATATTGTATATATTAAATGGAAGCACAGAACAAAATTCCTACTTTTGATGTGATCCCGAGAAAAATGAAATATATATATATCACAGATAAATTTGTTACAAGCAAGAATGGAGATCGTAGATTTTTATACCAATACTGGTCCTCGCTCAATCTGTTATTGCAGATAACTAATTGTTTTCATGCCAATTCTACCATTAAGGAAGACATTTTCTACTTAATATTAAATTTAATATATCAATAGCTCAACCTCACTTAATGAAAAGTTGCATGTTTTCTATGTGATGTTTTGTACTTTGGTAAATATTGTGTTTTACCTTGTTTTCTTAACTTTCCTGGGTGTCATGCTATCCAAAGTCATGATAAACCAAACATCCAAAACCTGTCTCGAAAGAACCAAGTCTCGTTTGAAATATGCATCATAATACACTGTAATTTAATTTTTCGTAAGATTTATTGACGTATTGGCGCACCATTTAATAGTCGCCCATATATTTTTGCCCCTCTATTGATGTGTTGGAGTAGCATTTAATAGTCACCCATATATTTGTGCTTATAATCAGTGACCCTATCTGGCCTGGGCGATTTGGGGTGTATCGCAGCCTGGGGAGGGGTTGGGGTGGGGGGCGGAAAGTGCACCCCTCTCCCTATATATTTTCTCTACCAATAAGGCTAGAGCGCTGAAACTTACCACGCAGTATCTTTGGTTCAAGTTCTACCGGGAAATGTAAAAAAAACAAGATGCCCGCCATGATGACGTCACAGTGACGTCATCTTCTCGGAAGTCATTTTTCTGCCATTTTGGGGTCGATTTTTCGAAATTGTCATTTTTCCGATTTTTTTCTCGAAAAATAAAATATAGAATAAATAGTTTTGCATAAATAAAATACTTTCAAGGTCTTTTAGGCAAGGGAAATGTGAAGAAATGGAGCGAAAAGATTGAAAAACACGACTTTTGCGGATACCACATGGTCGCCATTTTGAATTTACCCATGATCCTCTACCCGGGGGTATACGAAACTAGGCTCAAAATGACTCCAATAAGATAAGCTTAAAAGTCACCAAGTTTCAGCCTCCTCGGTTTTGTCATTTCGGAGCAGCAGGGAACAGATCACTAGGAGCGGGCACTTTCCGCCTCCCCCCCCCCCTCCCCAGGCCAGATAGGGTTAAGAAACGTTTCTGAAATTGTTCTTGCTTAACTTGTCATTATATGCATTACTGTTCAAAATGTCAACCAAATATTTGAAGCACATCATACCAAACTGCGAGGTAAAATGGGGGATATTTCTCAGCGTTCGCATATGCTTCGAACTAAAACACAAATGGCGTTCCGGTCGATATTCCCGATGATAATACAAAACGCTTGAAATCTGTTTCAACGTCTTACTATTTTGCATTGCTTAGTCGACACTGACTGCAGAATCTTGGGTTGATGTTTCGACCCATTTGTTCGTACTGGACTATCAAATTGCTTTCATACTGCACCAATAATTATGCCACAAATGGCGACCTTCTTATAATTTGTCTTTTTGTTTTATATCGAAGAATGTTTTCTTTAAAAGAAACGTCTGGAAACTACAGATATGTCGATAAGATCAGGCTACTGATACATTGTAAGAGTAGCCACTGAGTCTTTGAGTCTAGATGTGAACGAAATTAGATAAAGAAGAAATAGAACGAAATGGATACGCGGTATTCATGAACACATCCACTAGGCATAGGTTTGTTCTCATCCTCAGGAATTTGATCTGATTGAAATTGTAAATTTCACGGTACATTTCTTAGTTCAGTAAAGATGTTTACAAGCGCTATATATTTTAGAATAAATAAACAATAAAGAGAGAGAAAAGGGAGATAAAAATAAAAGAAAAGAAGAATCGAGTGGAGGATATCTTCTATGTGCAAGTTTGTCAGTCGGTTTTAGTCAAGTTATACTGGTAGGTGTTTTAATTTCATTACACTTGTAATCCCGCGGATGATTCCTCGCGCGGATGATTCCTTTGTCTTTCTACCCCTTCCTATGCACAAAGCCGTCAAGAAAAACACTGGGAGAATTTAGTTCTGAACGACAATATATAGGTGTGAGATTCGAAATTCTTGGACCAGCCGTAAATGATCGGCCGTGGAATATAAATATCATAACTTAATCCTCATATGAGATCGATTTAATCCACGAAAATGCATAACCAATCGATCCATGGATTCAGGCCAAGGATCATTTCGAGTTAATACTCGACAGAAATTCATCCAATCGGCGGATCAAGCCTATTAAGTATGCGGATTAGAACAACCAATCATCTGATACTTATCGTTCAAGGATTAGATCGACTTATCAAATACGTCTTTACAAAGGTTGGTAACGTGCTAAAAGAAATTGCCACTATCGAACCAGAAAAAATAGAAGGAACGGCGCTAATAAAAATTGAATCCGGCTCTTTTTTTGCTATTTTGGTCTGGCCATGAATGTGTGTCATGCTGATTTATACCGATGTTTGACGAACTAATTCAGTTGCGTATCAGATTAGTGATTATATTTCGCCGCCTGAAAAAGCGAAAGGATGAAGTATTATGTCGAATTAATCCAAGAACTATAACCTGTAATTTAAATTTTAACATTTTGCGATATTATCATGAACTGTAGGAAGAAGTATGCTTGAGTGGGGATTTGGTTTAATGTCACACTCAAGGTTATTTCACTCGCATAAATGCTTCACTGAGCTTTTTCAAAGGGCATTCTGATTTAACACAATGGTACTGAATTATAGACGATATCGCTGACATCTTAATCCGTTAGCAACAATATTCTAGATACATTTCTTTAACAAGTTCATTCGTGATAAGCGGATCATTCGCAACTTCTCGTTGTAATGTGACAGTAATCGAGCCCCTTCGTAGATTCCCGCATGGTAATCGGCTCATAGCATAATTGCAAGTGAGCAGTATTGGCTGACTACGAATCTTAATCAGGATATATATTAACTGTTCAGTGAAGGAGGACATCGGGTGATTAAATCAGTTTTTTTGCGAATGTCCAACCGTCGTTGTGCGGATGTAATTGAAGTAATCTTGTAAGAAGGGAATAGTTGCATACAGATATATTTCTCGGAGAGGCTGCCAGCATTTGTTGTCTATGCACCCGGACGCGAACTCTACGATATGTTGTCTTCCTCCAATGTAGTTTGCTTCGAATCCACAAATTTCTGCATCGAGAGTCTGTGAAGTTTGTGATTTAGGAGTACTGACATATGTGGCACAGGGGCTTTCTCACACTAGGAGCCTGTCGGTGGCTTTTAATGAGTTTCAAATCTTTTAGAACATTTTTCATTTTTGGACTCTCGATCAACACATTTTTGTCAAAAACTCTTCGGAATAGTCATTGTCAGTCAAAATTTGGCGCTTTTTGTACATGTGGTATAATCAATTTTTTCTTTCTTTTTAGAAATGTTCTAGTTTTGGAAATGTTTAACTTTGAAGTTAATGCTTGCAAGTTTGATAAGTTTTCCGCCCTTAATTTATCTTAACATCAGACTTTAGAAAATCAAGTTAAGCCTCACATCTTCGGAGGCCGTTTGTAATGTAATCGCGAATAAATGATGTTTCGAAAACATTTTTGAGAGAGCAGTTTTGCTGTAACTTACCGTTCTACATAGAGCACCGTGCACGCATTTGCGACCCAAAGCAAATATGTATCACCATACGGTTCCTTTCCAAGATTGCGATATAGTATTGTAATTGATAACCATTGTCTTCGTCAGGGTCAATATTTCTTCTTACGTCCAGGCTTGTGCCAAAACATGCCACTAGCATGCGGGAAACTGCCTACGACAAATCATACAGTGTCTGTTGAGTCAAACATAATTCATTCTTGTGGATAGGTGACAACCTGTCAAAGCTGTTCAGTGATAATTAATCTATTATGCCTTGATGTATGTCAGTCTGACCTGTTCATAATATTTGCAAACTGATTTGGATCTTTACCGCTATGGGGTAATAATATTTTATTTGACATTTGATTATCATGTTAGACAAGACAAGACATGGCATGTATCATCTAACAATAAAGGTGGTTGAATGAAAGGAGTGGCGCTATGCCAGGAAATATAGACGACCTGTGCCAGTGCTGTCTGCAATTAACCTAACATTGCATTGACATCAATCTTGCCGCTCGTTCAATTGATCATCGACTTCTCATAAACAAATTTGTATTCTATATGCAGATGAATTTGGTGGATACACCAGCAAACCGCCGAGATTATACAACAACAATCGTCATTGCATCTGTATCTGATTTATATTTACATCTTTACTTGACCTATTGTAATTATACGGAAGCAAAACAAAGACCGAGCCAAATGAAAAATACAACTATACACCAGACGATATATTCTGTATAGTAATTCGTGGCAAAACGGCAAATGTGTCACAGTTAAGTACAGAGCTAAAATGACGCATGCCACATAATTGTAGAAAGGTGCCCACGAGAACAAATAGGCTTCCCAATGTCCACGATCAGTTTAAGCCGTATACTATGTACCTGACTGGGAAAGTGTGTCCGAATGCTGATCAAGAACAAGATATTGCACGGAAAAGGTCATATCCATAACTGTGATACTTGTACACGGACAAGACATTCCAAATATAAACAATTTTGTAATTATGTACGGTACCTAAATCGATTTTCCATGAAGTATGAGCTCATTTTGTTCCATATGAGAAGCATACTTGTAGATAGGTGCATTGAAACTGAAAAAAAAATATCGCGTAGAATGATCTACAATTTCTTCCTTGCATGGATACCATGACCTTGCCATTTTGAACCCAAGAATCAACACCCTCTTTGATAATATGTGTGATATGGCTAAAGGGCTGAATTATCCTGTTGTTGCAAACCTTCTGGACGGAAAGAAACAATACTTTTAAACAGTGACTCGACTTTCAAGCACGGTTAATGAGAGAGCCTTTGAAGAATGTGCATCAGGATTCAATATTTTGCTAATAGAAATCTCCTTGGTATGCTCTACCACACAGACTGTTCAGCAGCTTGTACGTTTTAAATAGTTCTCAATAAGGATAGCGCATTCTATCAACTGCCAATTCCGACTAGATAGGTAATGCTCGCTACACAGTATCTGATTACAAGATTTATATGTTTACGTATATTTCTATTGTGTCCCTACCTTCAATTACAGTTTGATGTTGATTGCTCCATGCCAAATGTATGGACGATGCCGACCTACTGAGTGTCGGGTCTGGTGCTTGTATCTGCTGGAATTTAGCTTTCAAATAAATTTAGTAGCATTTGTGGTGATTGCGCATTCGGTCAAACTTGGCACTGCCATAATAAATCCAATATTATCAAACGCGAGGAAGTAAGAGAATGACTCACAAGGAACACTTTGACCTATTAACCATGGACTCTGGCCCAATTTAGTCTAGTTCTTCAACAGAAACATTTTTACGCTTAGGCTACACAAACTTCAGTTTACCCCAATATATTCCCTATTATTTTACCAAGGTCCCAACTAATGCTTCAATTTTATTTGTTCAATGTAAAAGTTCAGAGCATCTAGATATACCTTATCCTTCAGCGATTAAATTTCCAATACGAGTGTCCTTTTTCAACATTTATGCCAAGGCATCTTGCATGACCGGCATACTCGTGGTGCTCACTTTTATAGCGTCCCGAGATGCGTATTCTGTGGTCCGTACATTGCACGTTGAGGTGTTATGACCCAAACGCGGAAAGTTAAGAAAACAAGGTAAAACACAATATTTACCAAAGTACAAAACATCACATAGAAAACATGCAACTTTTCATTAAGTGAGGTTGAGCTATTGATATATTAAATTTAATATTAAGTAGAAAATGTCTTCCTTAATGGTAGAATTGGCATGAACAAAAATAGTTATCTGCACTAACAGATTGAGCGAGGACCAGTATTGGTAAAAAAATCTACGATCTCCATTCTTGCTTGTAACAAATTTATCTGTGGTATATATATATTTCATTTTTCTCGGGATCACATCAAAAGTAGGAATTTTGTTCTGTGCTTTCATTTAATATATACAATGTTTTATTGTAAAGAGTAAGTAGTCCAACGGTTTGTATTGCAGCTCTACTAATCCTAGTATTATTTTTTCTGGCGTAAATTGAATTTTTTATCTCTGCCGTTCCCAACCATAGTCTGTCAATCTTTAGAGGTACAAGTTTTGAGGCCTTATATCGACTATGATTTGCAGACATGAATATCTGTCAATCATCCACTCATACAATGCGATAAGAAAATTGATCAAATGTAACCGACGCCTGGCTATCAAAACGGTATCTTCTCATTTCGAATTCCGTCGGCTGTATACTAGCTTATCTGATATTTTGGTCGATGGTTGGTCGAACATTGGGATATCTCATATTTCAACTGTGCTGAGAGACGTCATATCCAGTTTCAGAAATTTTAGTTAGATTAATCTATTCATCAAATATGATTGAGTTACAATCTTCTGGAATAAATCGCGTATCCCGCCCGCCATCAACTAGAATATCGGCTAGCTAACCGTAACAGACCATTATAATTTGATTAGACGCTTGTAATTTGATCCAATATACTACTATATTTGTGTTTCGCGTGATATCTTTGAGTATGAGGATTCCTTGTAGTATATAATTTAGAATTTTAGGTGGCATTTCCCGCCGGGCATGTTCGGATTCTGTCAAGCAATGTATTTCCTCATATTATTTATAGTGAATACAATCTGCATGTATACAGACAAGTTTTGTGAATTGTACGTCACAAAATGACATATTGGTCGATCCAAAATTATAACTGTGGTCATAATTTGATAGCAACTTGTTTTTTATAAGAACTGATATTGGCGGTTTCCATCGGCTATCCAGCTGA
>JAVTVY010052749.1:0-25453 GCA_036873755.1 Hanleya hanleyi
GCGATGGAGCGATGGAGCTATGCGATGGAGCTATGCGATGGAGCGATGGAGCGATGGAGCTATGCGATGGGCTATGCGATGGAGCTATGCGATGGGGCTATGCGATGGAGCTATGCGATGGAGCTATGCGATGGGGCTATGCGATGGAGCTATGCGATGGGCTATGCGATGTCATTGCGCAAAGTAAGAAGCAAACAATACAATATCTTTGAGCGTGAGTAATCCATGTCAGTGAAGGATTTTATCGGGGAATATTTGGCTAACACAGTAGAATAATCACCTGCTGGGCTCTTTTTTTCGATTTATCGCATATTAAATTGGACCGGTTTCGCTGGTAAAAACCGAAATTTCTCGAAAACCGTACATCATAGAATGGCGAGATTTGGACATAATTGGGATGGCATAGAGGCCTAGAAACGCGTCTTTCATTTGTTTTTTTAATTATCAAATCTTTAGCGAGATATTCCGGCTTTAGCAGTGTTCGGTAAGTTTAACGATATTTCTTCGGTTTTGGGGCTCTAGTGAGAAAACTAAGAAAAAACGAGAAAACTGAGAGACGCGTTTCTAGATGGAGCTGTCGATTTTCACGCAGTTATATCTGATACTTTTCTTGAAATTGACATTTGAAAATGATCGGTAGAATTTACGAAGAGCAAAGTTCAAATATGAATGATAGACTTAATTATATTCAAAGTTTGAACGTATGAACATGTCTAGAATTCTTAGAAAACAGGCTTTCTAAAAATATATAGTTTTATGTACATAATCTATAAAGCAAAGGCGAGAATGAGAGAAATGTCATTGAGCGAGTGTTGATCAGTACAGGTGGATAGCTTAACTTACAGTTTTGGAACAATAATTCTGCCATATTATATCAAGGCGACAAAACGTTATAATCAGCCTGTTGTGTGAAGATGGGTAGAACGAGGTTGTTTAATGGGGAGCGGTTATGGGAGGATGGAATAAATTTTGTTCGGAAAAATTACATGAACATCTCTGGTGCGAGAGCCGCACGAGCGGGGTATAGGCGACTTTTACGTATAAGCTTACGACCTTGACACATTTTAACGTACACAATACTGTTATTCTAAATAATGCCCCGAGAATAAAATCCGTATAGTTCTTAAGCCCCGCAGAAGTTTACGGTACAGCCTTCTCCTTTTCACAAATACTGTCCACCATCTTCCCTGAGGGAAGTCGATGAACTTGTGACTTGTGACATGCCTTCGGTGAGATACCTGCCCACCTACACACTTTTAACGTTGTTTTTTTTTCTAAAGATATTCTGTCAATGTGTTACGTGAACACCTGGTATGCAAAACCCTGAAAATTGCCCATTTGTCATATACTATTCAATGCAAACATATAGTTCATTCTGTTCGTTGCAAGGAAAAGGGGAAAACATCTTGGAACTTTTTGACCTGTGATTAAAAAATACAAAGGATGGCAAACGTCGACTTGATTGGCTAGCGTTGATGGCGGCGTGCAGATCACATACTTTTGTTTACACGGCTGATGAGCATACTCAAGCCTAAAATCGAGAAGTACGTTATAAAGCTCCCATGTATGTTTACTAACTCAGTGAATTTGGAATTGTCGAAACAATGGAACGGAACTGGTCGCCAGCAAATTCACGAGATAAAGCACATTACACTGCAGAAAAAATTACCAGCCTATTCCGGTGTCACACTGGTGAAAGAAGATGTCATGTTTACATGCGAAAAAACCCTCTTGCTGTCCCGTCTTTGAAGCGAAAAAAATATTTCTCCATATCAACATAGAAAGCTGTGTTTCATGCGTAGTAAATAGCTTACACGCTTAAAACTAGAGTGTTGAAACTTACTCGTAAAGTGTTGAAATGACTCTTTAAGTGTGTCCACAGGGACTGCTCGTTTAAGTGTTGTCCCTGTGGACACACTTGAAGGGTTATTTCAACTCTTTACGAGTAAGTTTCAATACTTTAGTTTTAAGCGTGTAGTTTTATACCATAAATGCTCGTATTCAAAAGTGACGTAAAACCGCATCGGTGAACGTTTGAAATTGAAGTTTGGTTGTTTTAATATCTTCTGCATACATTTGAACACCTCCAACCGAAATCTAATGCAATGTTCTTATCTACCGTGATCACATATGAAATTTTCATGTTTAAAATAATTGTTAATTTCTCTGTTCACTTTGGCGATGGTGTTTGCGCAATGACTTTTCATCGCATAGCTCCATCGCATAGCTCCATCGCATAGCTCCATCGCATAGCTCCATCGCTCCATCGCTCCATCGCTCCATCGTTTTCATCGCATAGCTCCATCGCTCCATCGCTCCATTTTTCATCGCATAGCTCCATCGCTCCATCGCCTTTTCATCGCATTTTCATCGCGTCTTTCATTTCTGATTTTCCATCGCATTTTCATCGCGTCTTTCATTTCTGATTTTCCATCGCATAGCTCCATCGCTCCATCGCTCCATCGCCTTTTCATCGCATAGCTCCATCGCTCCATCGCGCATTTTCTTTTTCATTTCTGATTTTCCATCGCATAGCTCCATCGCTCCATCGCTCCATCGCCTTTTCATCGCATAGCTCCATCGCTCCATCGCTCCATCGCCTTTTCATCGCATAGCTCCATCGCTCCATCGCATAGCTCCATCGCGCATCGCATAGCTCCATCGCATAGCCTCATCGCGCATCGCATAGCGCGACTTTTCATCGACTTTTCATCGCATAGTTCCATCGCTTCATCGCATAGCTCCATCGCGCATCGCATAGCTCCATCGCATAGCCTCATCGCGCATCGCATAGCGCGACTTTTCATCGACTTTTCATCGCATAGCTCCATCGCTTCATCGCATAGCTCCATCGCTCCATCGCATAGCTCCATCGCGCATCGCATAGCTCCATCGCTCCATCGCGTTAAATTAGAAATGAAAGACGCGATGGCCCCTCTCGGCCATCATAGCATATACATGTACCTCGACCATTCTGGCACTGGGTCAACCAATCTTTTTCTATCCGCCTAGGTTGAGCACCAAGCCAGTTCCATAATCAAGTCATTGGTATAACTCTGCCCTCCATGGCGTTGGGGGCCTCACGTTAAAATGGACTAGAAAATTACCAGATAAACATCTCTTACCTTTTTTACAGGTAAGTAGCAGACCGATCAGCCCAGCATTGGTGTCTCGTGCGGCGTTCACGTGAGAGTGATAAACCCAACTTATACATGCGGGATCGGAGAAAGTCGGGCCGAAGTTCTGGGGAATCTCCCATTTGTAGGTGTAGTTACCGCCCGGTGGTACCATATCGTCTCGTTTATCTGCTCCGGAGGTTCCATCCTGGTATAGGGCCCCTAAAGATTGAGATAAAGTATGAACATGACCCATGCAATCAGTACACGCTCTGGAATCCAAGGTAGGTCTAATAGAGATTAATGGTAAGCCCCACCCACACACATCACCACACTAGTGTAGAAAGTGGAAATCTCTTATTTATTCATGGGACGGAGGTTGTATGGCCTTTGACCCTGGACCTTAGATTTTGGACGTGGGATCAGGGCATATCTCCATAGCAACTCCACGTGTATCCAGGGTAGATTGTGACGTCATCTGTGACACATCAGTAGTACAGAAATCGCAGTTCGGGTTGGCAATGGGTGCATCAATGAGGTTGTGTCATGGGTTGTAAAATGGAATTAGGTGGTCATCCGTGATCCAGATGTGTCGTGTAGGGGTTCGTAGTTGAGCTCTATTGGCTTTTAAAACGATGCTGTCCACCTGGACCGATGATGTCAGTCGAGAATTAGTAGGGAAAGGGCATTTTGTTGTAAGTAATGGCGTTTTTGGTCGATCTACGGACCATACGTGATCAAAATGTGGCGTGCTTGGCATCATCTTGAACCCCTCGTCGTGTAGAATTAAGACTATGGTGTTGCCCACGTTAATCTCTGAGGTCATGGGGTAGAAGAGAAAGGGGATTTTGGAGTACGCATGGGCGTGTTTGGCCATCTAGGGGTCACTCTGGGTCCAAATGTAGCATGTAGATTGCCGTATTGTAGCTCTTGGGATATAGAATACGACTAGGTGCTATCCGTGTTGATCGGTGGAGCATGTAGCGCATGCGCAATCGAGGGGTAGTAAAGAAAGGGCATCTTCGGATCTGCATGGAAGTGTTTGGGCGGCCTATGGACCACCATGGTCCCAATTATAGCGTGCATGGTGTAGTATTGAAGCTGTCGCGGTGCAAAATACGACTCGGATGCTGCATTCGTTGACTGGTGAAGTTATAGTGCGCATGCGCAGTCGAGAAGTAGAGATAGGGTATGATCGGGTGTATGATGCGCACTCGCTTGAAGCGGAAAACCAAGTGGAGGAGGAGGAGGAGGAAGAAGAGTAGGAAAGAATGAGTCAGTGAGTGAGCGAGTTAGTACGAGTGAGTGGGTGGGACGTGGCTAACGCCCCGTCTTAACGTAGTGACGCCCTAACGCTCGAGAGTAACATTCCCAACACACACTTTCTCACACTCACCTATATCTAGCCCCGAATGTCTTAACGCCTCGACGCAATCAGATGAGTGAATCAGAGGGGTAGCAAACTCACTCATTCACATGTATTCTTTCCCCTCCCCCTCGTCATCATCACTCCTCTTTAATACTCATGCTGTTCGCTCCTCCTCACTCCTCCTTCTCCTCATCTAGCGAGTGCACATAGATGCACCCTAACATGGTCTTTCTCTACCATTTCTCGACGGCGCATGCGCACCATCACTGGTTCACGGGGACAGAACCTCAATCTTATTATCTGCATGACGAGGGCTTCCAGACGACACCAAGAACGCCATATTTGAACCGCGCATGGCTCTTAGATGCCCAAACACGCCCATGAGTGTCCCAAAATGGTCTTTCTCTATGCCTCCTCGGCTGCGCATGCGCACCAAGACGTCGCCGGTCCACGGTCCCCATGCTACCCCCGAAATAACGTGTCTCTGCTACTTCATCGACTGCGCATGTGCACCATGATAGCATCGATCAGCACCCCAATCATATTTATAAATAACTTTCCTATGACACCCGGGACGACACATTTAGACCACGGGTGGCCGACCTCACCCCAGGCCACAACCCCATTGACGGCCCCCTCCCCCCATTGCTGCCCATTCAAACTGCGCATTGTCTACTACTAATAACGTCATCGATGCCGTCAGAGTCTTTCCTGGAGACACTCGGAGTTGCCATGAAGACACGCCACGAATCCCAGGTCCAAAATCCAGGGTCAAAGGTCATACAACCCTTATTGTCGGCCCATTTGCGGCCCCCGTTCCACGAACAATAATAGATTTCTACTTTCTACACTATTCACCCTCCACATCATCACCCCCTCGCCAATATTTTCACCCGAATACAGAATGGCAAGAGGTGACTATCTGACCTATTCAGACTGATGACTAGAGCATATACGTGTACACAAGAGGCCGTGGGTTTGAATGATATTGACAGTCTATCCATTGTTTCATTTGGGACACATTTCAACATAAAAACGCTTTGGTGATGTAGGAGAATTAACCTCGAACCAAATACCTTACCTTCTTGATCTTTGTCGTACATGACACCGTGAGGATGGACGGAATAATCCCTCGAACATTTGTTCATGAAGTATATTATCATCCGATCTCCAACTTCTCCACTCAATGTGGGCCCCATGATACCCATCCAGCCGGGCTTGACGATTTCTCTCTGGTAGGTGATGTCCGTATAACGCTTGTAGATGCATTTAGTATAAACTCTCCCTATTCTATCCTCTCCGCCCTTCAAGAACACTTCAGCCTCACTTGAAAAAGAAATATAATAGTACAACATTCTCTGCACTCTTAAAAATCAGGGTTCTTCTTGTTTCTTCAGAATATTTGGGTCCGTGAACCAATTTTTGTTCATTATTTTGGTTCCGCCTCTGTAGAAGACAAAATCCAATGTGGTTTATATTCTGTTTTCAAACAAAGACATCCGTTTTGACTGAAGACGTTTCCGATCGAAAAGATTTTCAACCAGGTAAGATCGTTTCCACCGGAAGAAAGGTTAGTCATTCCAAGAGAAACCGTGCTTACCTATGCAGCTTGATACGATTCCACCGATTTGCAGGTGAAAATATTTTTCACCCAGGCAGAGAGAAGTTCTCTCTCGGAGGAGATCGGAAGTTCTCTCTCGCGGGGGATCGGAAGTTCTCATTTGCGACCGCTCGGCCTATTCCGTCGAAGTCATAGTACCTCGCCATTCGCGACTGCTCGGCCTATTCCGTCGAAGTCATAGTACCTCGCCCATTAATGGTGTAGACATTTTACAGCTCTCAGCTGTAAACCGTAATCCTCCGCACGTGAGGCACACCACATGCTATAGGATGTGTTTCCGTTCACATAATCCTCGTTATATCTCTCCCTTATCAAGAGATAAAATATATATCCAAATGAACTGAATATTCCCTAGAATCTACCCCCGAAGGATCTCTTCTAATTTGAGGTGTTTCTCCTGGTTTTGCGTCTGAAGCTGATCTCAATGGTAACGGAAGTCATACAGCTGACCAACCACCTCACTGGGGGTCTAATAACACCCCAGCCACCAGTCAGATTTTTGGATCGGATTCGGGGCCTTCGCGCACATCGCCGGAAGTGACATCATATATAGTAAAATAGATGTTTAAACATTTCGATTACTTTTCAAGTCTGCATAATAGCTCTGTTGACCTAGCGTTAAAAGGAATTATCTGGTGATAATTTTCCCTGTTTATCTGGATAGAGCATATGAAAAGTAGTTCGCTCATGTGCAACACTAAAGGAGTTGTTCGGCCGGATTCAAACTGAACCGTGCGTTTGTTGGTTTCCCCTATACGTCATAGCAACGTAGTAAAGGTCAACTCCCGCTATTGGTGGCAGGGATGGTAGTGGAGCCTGCGAAATGGAGCATGCGCTGTGGGGAGGTTGACAGCTGACATGCGCTGTTCGGAGTTTCCGCGTGATGCTGTGCTTTCAACATGGACGCCAATATGGATTCCTAGCAGTGCGAAACGAGGTACTAATGTCCTACATTATCCGAGGCCGTGTCGAGTGAGTACCTCGCGCATTAATGGTGTAGGAATTTACACCTCTCCAGTGTAAACAGTGATCCGCCGCACGTGAGGCACATCACTTACTATAAGATGTATTTTCTCTCACATAGTCCTCGTCGTATTCTCCCTATATCAGGAGATATACCATATATCTAAATGAATTGAGTATTCCCTTGAGTCTACCTCCGAAGGATCTCGTCTAATTTGAGGTGTTTCACTTGGCTTTTCGTCCCAAGCCGACTTCCATGACAACGGAAGTCATACTGCTGACATGCGCTGCTCGGAGGTAAGGCGTAATACTGTGCATGTTTAAACATGGATGCCAATGTAGATTCCTACCAGTGATGGGCGAGATCAGTATAGCCTACATATACTACGAGCTCGTGCCGAGTGCAGAAGTTCTCTCTCGAGGAAGATCGGAAGTTCTCTCTCGGGGGAGATCGGAAGTTCTCTCTCGGGGGGAGATCGGAACAAATATCGACTGTAGACCCCACTGAAGACGAATTTATTCACCAATTTGTCTTTTTACAGCAGAAGGTATATAATAGATAAAAGTTAATTAATATAAGTTTGAAAGGCGCATATTCTATTCTCCCATTGTCAAAGCTTGTAACATTCTAAACGATCGGTGTATCTGACCAGGGATAGAGTATACACTGTAAAGTTGAAAGCCTAAAATGTAACACTTATTGAATGCGTAATTGTGTTCAAATTGTTAACTTCCATGTTCAATTTTGACCTTTGGCAATCAAACCATTAACGCATGTATTCAAATGCAGAACACATTAATGAACAACTTTAACACGCGTATTCAAAGTTTGAACAATAGCATTATAAACTCTCTAACCTAAGTGTTCATTTGGATACCCCCGTTAATGGTTTGAATGCAAAAGTTCAAAATTGAACATGGAAGTTGATAATTTGAACACAATTACGCGTTCAATAAGTGTTACAATTTATGCGTTCAATAAGTTAACAGTTAACTTTACAGTGTACTAGTTCCAGATCTGACATGCAATCTGATGTCATAAGAATGGTATATTCAGGATAACAGAAACATCATTTTCGTATAATGTGGATGGTATGAATATTTTTTTCTCCTCACATAATAGCCCTTTTAAATGGTATTTCTCGCAAAGTATTGAACTTATAACCCACTTCGAAGATATACCTTCTGGTAGCAGACAACTTCATCTTAAACTCAGTGGCTCCGTTTTTTTAATTGTATTTAAATGACGAAAACCAATAAAATAAATAACTATAACTTTGAAGTTCAATGTTTAAAAACTAGAATATATATTTAAAAAATATATATGGATTTTGACAAACATATAGTGTAAGTAGGTGTCCAGGATGAATGCCTTTTTAGGATAAACAGTTTCACAGATTAAATCGCGGTAATGTAAAACCAGACTACGATACGTCAGTCATTTCGGAGCCGTAAAAGGGACATCGTGAAAAAAGGATTAACCCAAATAAAAGATATATTCGTTCGTTCTTTAACAAAAATAGATTTTCTTTTTCGAGCTAATTGTAAGCAACATGTTAATCAACCAATGAAATATACCCAAATAAACTTGCACCATTAAAACTTTAGGAGGGAGAATATGTGACCATCGGCAGGCCTTCCACTGGGGTTTCCAAAAAAAGTAGGACATTTTCAACAAAAAAAAGTAGGACAAAATATTGTAAAACTGTACACAATTGTTTCGCGAACGTGTAAGCAATTATGGTCGTTTTTATCCTTCCATTTGGACCACTCCAGGTGAACGTATTTGTAGCAAGATGTCGGACAGTTATTTGTCTCTGTAGCTGACACTTCACTATCTTACTCACTCATTTTCTATTGGCTGTCAATTACACTGTAAGACCAGGCATTATATTTATACTCTTGGTTCCAATCTATGTATATCTACCAAAAATGCTGCTCCTAGTAAAAAAAAATTTCTCAAATTTTTCCCTGAAATCCTTGAAAAGTAGGACAAATTCTGCGAAAAGTAGGGAAAGTAGGACAAATTCTGTAAAAAGTAGGAAAAGTAGGACAAGTGGAAGGCCTGCATAGGGGCACTTAGATAAAAGAGCACTTCAGTGTTCCGTTGCAAGCACGAAGTCAATGTAACGATACTTCGATCCAACGCTGAAGTACTCTTCTATCAGAATCTCGATACACACACATTCTCCCGCTTGAGAGCTTTGATGTTGGAAAGTTAACTGTTTATATCTCATTGATTGATTAACGCGGGGTCCGTATAATTTTTATGTGACTATATCTCATTGTTTGATTATCACGGGTCTGTGATACATATTAGCGGTAAGAAAGGAAATCCACCATGTATTGGCTCGAAAAAAAAGGGGGAAAAGTATTTGGCAAAGATCTGTTTCTGTTAAAGAAATATATAGAATAGCTATTTTTTTCATCATGTTTCTTTTACGGATTAGTCTAAAGCTAGACTGATTTAGACTCAATATTCAGATAGTGAAAATGATTATAAGTCAAGTCTAAAGCTCGTGGTTAAACCATGTTCGGATTTGAAATTACATTATGTTTTTGCTCCTGGTAGGGGTATACATCCCTAATATCGCAGGTACGTCAGCCACCATATAGCTATAGCCTGAGGAACAGTTTCATCTATTATCGTGCATGACAATTAATGCGCGATGGCCTGACACTTCGAGTCCAAGTTATCAATAACTCCAGATCCGATAGAAATCGACCCTGATTGTTGTTACGTCAGTTGGTGATATTCTCAACGAACAAAGAAAATTTGGCTGTTAACACAGTCTTCAATGTCCATTCTATTTTATTCTCAGGAATCCACGATAATATTTCATTAAAATAAAGAGAATAATAAATTATCATTCGTGAGCCTTTATTTCATTCACCTCTTTCTCCTCCAGCTGCCGTCTGCGAATATATGATACCGGTATATGAGATCGCCCTTGGCGATTCAAGACGAATAAGAACCTGAGTTAGAATCTTATGACTTGCGTAGCATGCACATGCCGTGTTTGCTGTTCAAAGTGTCAATGCGTGAAACGTTCGTGGCAGAAACGTGTCACTATTTGATACTCAGAGTACCATAAAGTCACCTTCCCAAAGGTATAAAACATGTCGGTTTTTATCGGAGTTGCATTCAAATTGAGTTAAAACTAAGAGGATGTCAGGATATTCTATGATGGGGACCTTAATGTTACTAACCTTTGTCTAGATTCCACTAGATTTCGTCCTGTTGGGGCAAAGTCCCACTCCACCTCTTCGGCAGTCAGATAGTAGACCCTGTCTCTCCCTTCTACACAAGCCAGGAAACCGAGGACCCAGACAGCCAGATCCACCTTTCCCATCTCGAATAATTCAGGGCTGATTCAGCTGAATTGTATGGTAAAATATAATCCATAAGCTGACACGCTAAACCTATACATGTCATGTTGTAAACAGTTTGACCCGCATATTTTTAGCAGAACAAAGGTCTCGAAACCATTTACTTCCATTGCTACAGCACACTATATTCATATATAGGACATATTATAAAAGGACCATACATGTGCAATCAGAACTCCAAATAATTGGAATGTTGGAAGCTTCAAAAGTAAGGTCATCTTATTTACGGTGTAAGTAAAGGGTAACGGAACACACTCACACTTGCAATCTCATTCAGAATAAGCATGTTTAAATGACGTGATCACCACTAAACCCAGAAAATTTCAAATGAATGCGAGGAAATTTGAAATGTATTTCGACATTCCAGCGAAATACTTTGCAAGGCTAGACTGATACCCTTTGAAGAATCCCAGGGACCCGAGACAATATTGTCGGAAGGGTGCAAGAGAATGAGTATTGGGTGTTTATCTAACTTCACGGTGCCGCTGAGTTTCTCTGACTCCACCGTACAGTTGACTCAGGTCGAGCAGTAGAATGCTACATGGCAAATAGAGGCAATGATAAAAAGTTCTTTCGAATTTAGTTGTTTTTTAAATCACCTTGACACAGTTTAAAACAAATTGAATCAGATTTCAAATAAAACACACAATAATAATGAAGGAATAAATTAAACAAATAAAAGACGAATTAAAATAACACAGTTCCTCTTACCTGTATATTCGACTGTTATTTGTTCTATGTGACGAGGATTTTGAGGCAGATATGTTAATTTAACAGGTTTGTCTCTCCACACCCGTGAAATAACTCGTAGTTCCGGGATGGAAGAAAATGTCCGAAGCAGACCTACATAAATCTCAAGTATGAGCAATGAATGAATTTCTTAATTAATTACTTCTCGTTTTATACCGGTAAACGAAGTGCGGGTGCATCAGTGATGTTTAATTTGACGTCACAGTATGCTAGGACGGTGCTGATAGGCTGTATGTGTTAATCCTTAACCAGTTGCACAACCGGTATCAAATCTACAGAATTATTGCAAAAACATTTCCTGTTCTTATTTACTCAATGAAATTGAACTAGACGCGAAGCCGATATTGACAAATACCATTAACAAATATAGATTGCACATACATTGATTAAATTAATTGAATATCTTTCCAATTGGTTCAAGTATTTTCATGTATGCTTTTAAAACGTTATGATGTTATGGTTTGTCTCTCCACACCCGTGAAATAACAAGTAGCTCCGGGATGAAAAAAAATGTCCGAAGCAGACCTACATAAATCTCAAGTACGGGCAATGAATGAATTTCTCAATTAATCACTTCTCGTTTTATCCCGGTAAACGTGGTGCGCGTGAACCAATGATGTTTAATTTGACATCACAGTATGCTAGGACGGTGCTGATAGGCTGTGTGTGTTAATCCTAAACCAGTTGCGGTATCAAATCTGCAGAATTATTGCAAAAGCCTTTCCTTTTATCTGCTCACTGAAATTGAAATAGACGCGAAGTCGATTTCGACTAATACCATAAACATATAGAGATTGCACATAAATTGATTAAATTAAATTAGTATCTTTCCAATTGGTCCAAGTATGTATTTTAAAACGTTATGATGTAATGCAATGAAAATTGATAGCTTTAATATTGGGGAAACTAGTTGTAGATTTATCTGCTGATCAACGACATCTACAATGAACAGTATATATAGTCTTCTCATGTGTAATTCTCGTGTGTTATTGTTGGAGATCGATGATATGTCCATCTCCATGCATATTCCATATAAGTTGGACCCGACCTGTCCCAATTGGGTAATTTATGGTCCCTCGACTATCCACGTACTTACCAAGTCAACTGCGCGAACCCAGTCAAAATATATCGCCATCCATCCTTCGATCGTCGCGATATGACTGAAATACTGTTGAAAGCGACGTTAAACTTGACACGCTCACTCACTCGATCCTTCGACCCTAACGTACATGAGTACGGTCAATCTCAGTAAACTCAGATATAAAATCAGGGAATACTATTTCTGACTTCAGCGCTATATAAATCCCCTGCGAATTTCAAACTACATTTGTTGGCCAATCAGGTGGCTAGCTTGGTCAAACAATTTCAAAATCACGCCCACAGTAATTACACACCGTAGCACGTGGACCAATACAGTAAATATTATCGGGAAACAGTTTCCAAATATGATATGGCATCATTTTCAGACAGTTTGCGTGGTAAACGAAAACAGGCGGTAAAAAATATCAAAACATCGTGTCGTGCGAAGGTGTTAATATCCGTGAACTAAACGTCAATCGCTGTCAAAGTGAAAAGGCAGAAATTGTCGTGATTGGTGTATTATAAGATCTCGTAGAATATCGGCGAAGATTTCGAACGAACATTTCATAGCCTCGCGCCTAGATTGTATTTCCCTGATCTTACCATCTTGGTTTACCAGGATTGAAGTCTCTATCTGCGGTGACCTTATCTGCCCGGGGTTGTATTGAATCCAGATGTCGATATCCGAGTATCCCGGTATTTGTTTTGACACCTGTGTCGTCGGAGCGGTAAGATCAGATGTATTTTCTCTTTAGCGAGATAGATATTTATTTCTCGTCCAACGATTGATTTAAAGTGTCTATAGAGGTGTGCAGTCTATAGAGGTGTGCAGTCTGTAGAGGTGTGTAGGAAGTTCAATCAACAGGGTCCTAATGAATAAAGTCGTGGGCACGGCTGAATCGCTGAAATGATAACTGGCAAGCTCCTTACTGGTAATACTGGGGATCCGGGCATCGATCAGACAATTGGCAACCGGATTGGTACGGATGCTCCAAAGTGGGTGATATGTCGCGTGTAAAGCAGACAGTTTAGCCCGGACCATCATTACCTTTTACTGATAGTGTAGCTGTTAACCCTACCAGGACTCTATCCTATATCCGGAACGACAAAAACTTGAGAGCTGACACTCCCTGACTGTGTACTTTATCATATTAGGTTCATATTTGAGCCTATTTGCATAACACCTTGAGCAGAGGATCATGAGTAAATTCAAACTGGCGACCACGTGGGGTATCAGAAAAGTGATGTTTTCGTCATTTTCTATAGATATTTTATTTCGCATCAGATTGTATTGACTAATTTATCATGCAGTTTTTGCGAAGAAACACAAAATCTGGCCGAAGAATCGTCACTGTGACGTCATCATGGCGACCATCATTATTTTTTATTTCTTTTACATTTTCTAGTAGAGCTTGACCCAATGGTATAGTGGTAGTGGTAGTCGCCCAGTAGTCTTTGTTTGAATCGTGCATTTTGTGACTGAAGTATGAGACTTCGGATATCTATACAAAAACAAGTCATTCTCGTCTCGCGAGACTCCCTACTGCGAGAAAGAGTCTCACGGGTAAATGGGGGCCATCCCCCCAAAATTTGGGGGGTGAGTAGGCGGCGTATGATTTTCGTCTGTATCCGGCTTGTCATTGACCTGCTGACTCCGCTGAGTTAGAAGCGAATTGCTAAACATAACGTGGGCTATATAATTGGGAAATGACTCTTTCCGTTTCGGAGCATATCAATCGCGAACAAATTATTGTCGGTATGTATACTTGGCCGTGAAAGCGAGTTATCTAATACAGGAAGTAGTTCGCGGGTAGACACGGCTCTCTTTGAGAATGAATAGTCCCGGTCGAGCGAGTGATGTCATGCTGCCTCGCTTTGAGATTGGAGATTCAAAATGTCACCAGTTTACATGAGAGTCGCTTTGGTCTCCCGCGGGTAGACACGGCTCTCTTTGAGAATGAAAAACAAGTGTGGCAAATAATTTGGAGGGTTGACCCGATCTTTCATTATGGTGTCATTTTGACCTCACAACGCAAAATTAAATAAATTGCGACAATTGTGTCATTAGCTGTTGTCAGGTCTCCAGCTGATGTCGTAATTGCGTCATTAGCAGGCGACTCTGCTTGCAGAGGCAATCGCTATTGTTTATCGCGAGGTGCATCAATTTACTCGTCTATGCATTGAAGGAAAAGCAGCGAGCCAATCGCCAACCCACACTTGAAGTGAATATTCTGATTGATGGAGCCGTATAGGTTTTTTTCAAGAACATTCCGTGATAGCTTCTGGGATAGAACGGAAATCCCCAGGAGAATCCCCATGCCTGGTCATACCATCCTCGCGAGCCAGTCTATCGATCGTTCTGTTAGGATCGATACACTGGCTTGGTTAGTTACTCATACGAGTTCTGGATATAAATAGATCTGAACCGACCCAATCAGTGAACGCACTAAGCTAGTTGATTAGGCCAATCCGCTGCGAGGTATGAGATGTGAAAGGTTTGAATTTCATCGCGGGCCATACTGCTTTGATGTCAAGCTGAAATCGACATCGGAAGTCAAAGCAAAAACCGCAGGCCTGGGATAACGACATGCTAATTCAAAACAAGCGCGGGGGATGAATGTACGAGATTGTATAATAGAGGCATCGACTCAAGAACTCATTCGAAACACCAAAAATGTCCAGGTAAACCCTCTGCGAGGATTTATGATTTACCTGTACTTGTGAAGATGGTTCATACATACAGCAAGAGATATCCTATGCAGAACCATATTCCCTAATATACCTTTTCCCCCTGACATATACTTCTATTATAGCCCCACCCACTCCTTGTGGTATGGAGTGTGGCATCTTATTTTTTCTGTCTCACGCTGGGAGCGATAGGAGCTAGACGTCTCGTGGGTTGACTTTTAATGAAAAGGTCTGACTACGCATGCGCAGTAGAAAAATGGTATTTGAGTGAACGTTTTGAGGTAGAGATGGACCAATATTGGTGAGATGTCAGTTTGAAGCACTCATAGGGAAGCGTACGACTGGACTGGTGTGTAGTGGAAATGCCGTCTATCTGCACATGCGCAGTAGAAAAAGGGTATTTAAACGGACGTTTTGAGGTCGAGGTAGTCCGAATGCGAGATGTCAGTTTGAAGCACTCGTGGGGCAGCGCCCAACTGGACTGGTGTACACTGTCGTCCATATGCGCATGCGCAAACAGGAAATAGTGGGGGAAATGGCGTTTGAATGGGCGTTTTGGGGTTGAGATGGACCATCCTTGGTCCGAATGGGCGGTGTAGGGTGTCAAACTACAGCACTCGTAGAGCAGCGTCCGACTGGCCTGGTGATTTTGTACGGTTTCATTATTTTGTGCAGTATTGCAGTGGTATAGAATCGAGGGACCATCCGTGGTCTATATGGATCGTGATCGGGTGAGTGAGTGAGTGAGTGAGTAGGATTTAACGTCGTTTTCAACATTGTTTCAGTTATATCACAACGGTGCCTACATGTGCCAGAACACGAGAGTGTCCTCAGTTCCTATTATTCTGGACACTGATCAGCCCAGTCAGTACAGCACCCGGTCACCCATCCAAGTATTGACCGAGCTCAACGCTGCTTAACTTCGGTGATCTGACGAGAACCGGTGTGCCCAACGTGATGCGCCGTACCCTCGTGATCGGGTGTCATCTTGTAACTCTCGGTATGCAGAGGATGACTGGTGTGCATTTTATTGGAAGTCGCGTAATGCTACGCAGGCGCAGCTGGACAGTAGTACCGAAAGAGGGCATTTGAGGTGGTCGTTTGGGAAATATAAGGACCATCCGTGGTCCAAATGGGACGTATGAGGTGTCCTATTGAAGCTTTCGTGAAGGAGAGTCAGACTAGCATGGTTTGGACCAGAAATGGTGTCATTGGTGATATCATTAGTAGTAGAGTAGTGGTCATTTTGGAGGTGCGCAGGCGGCATGAGTTGGAAGCTTGGGGGAGATAGGGGGCCATCCTGGGTCCGAATATACCATGTGGGTGTGTAGATCTCTTGAGTTTAGCTCTTGGTGTGTAGACGATGACGGGAGTAGTTTGGTCCGATGACGGGAGTAGTTTGGTCCGGATGTGACGTCATTTGTGACGTCAGCAGTAGTAGAGAAAGCGCATATTTGGATGTGCACGTGGAACTAAGCGGCTACCTGCACCTCAATGCACTAACCCAGTGCGCATGTCGAGCCTGGAGTGCACCATTGAATCCCCTGATGGAACGTCAAGAGAGACAGCTTTTGACCTGGGAATAGAAAAGCTATACCCATAGCTATATGTTTGAAGGGGTTCGAATCCGTCTGTGCGTGAATTATTGACCCACCGCAGTAACGCCCTCAGCATCTAACGCCCGTTTTCACATAGTGACGCCTTAACGCTGTTGAATTAATTTTTCTGTCCTAGATAGCTACTCGCAGAACTCGAGAGGTAGTTCTACAATACCGGACTGTATAACTATTACAAACTGCGAAGTATTCTCATAACAGAAGCCATGACTGTCTAATGCCGTAACATTACACGATATGCCAAGATTCCTTTCGATCGCTCTCATTGAATGGTGAAAGATGGGGATCACACTTGTCTCTGATATTAATGGGTTTTACTTATTCAGTCACCAAATATCCACATTTTATATTTCAAACAATTTATTAGACAAGTCCGCAGTTAGCTGGATTAGCACTAGCAGCTCACTGTGGACAGAGTACTCAACACAACTATTTGCGGATCTAAAAATCGACTCCGGAGAGACTAGAACGATAAAGAAGAGAGGGTTGAACAATAACAAATCTTAGGGGTGTAGTTACAAGAACTAAATTTGGGAAGTTGATTTGACTGATTAATTGTATGTACATATATAGTGCTACGGAACTTGCAAATAATGAATTTTAGCTCTCTGCGTATGCCATAAGACGACATGTAATTCCAGTCACCAAGTATCTCTTGGTTAAACAAATGTTGAACAATAAATAAAGTATTAGAGCTGGAACGAATATTTGGATACCCATTTTCTCTCATCTTCGCTACTCCAGGGGGTTTTCTTTGTATAGCAGAGAACCACCGGGGCATTTGATCAGTAATTCGAACCAATATCCGTGGCAGCAAGCATGCTGAATTGCAATTAGAAAATTCACAAGTATGATAGAATTTTCTTTCAATGTTGCGTTGTCAAAATCAATGGACTAATATGCGGAAATCTAACATATGCTGCCTGGTGCCTATGTTTTCGGAATTTTGTGGGCTTTCTAAAACTCTGTAATCAGTCTTAGCGAGCCCACATGAGCATATGCAAGCCGGTGTGGAGGCTAAGAATGTCTGGTGGCTAAGAGTGTCCGGGTCCCATCTCTCAACCCAGGACACTTTTCTCCACATTGGAGACAAGTGTCCGTCCTTGGTTGCAATAGAAAAGGGCATGAAAAGCGACACTAATCACCAGGACATTCTTATCCATCACACCGGCATCCAAAACAGTTTGGAGTTGGACTGGAAGTAAGCCGGGCAAGCTCAGGTCACGTGATGATCAAATTCGGCATTGTAGCAACTACCAATGACGCAATTACAATTGTGTCATTAGCAGTTGTCAAGTCGCCAGCTAATGTCGTATTTGCGTCATTAGCAGTCGACTCTGCATGCAGAGTCGACCACTAATGATGCAATTACGACAATTGTGTCAGTAGTGATTGCTATTGCAAGTATATCAAAGATTTAGCCATACATCATGTGTGATATATTTTTGCCTCAAATTATTACTTGTTTCCAGTTGTGACAATAGGCGTCAACATGCTCGCTATCATTGTCACAACGCAGAGTCGCCTCTTATTGTCACAACGCAGACTAGGATTTATATTCGAAAAGGTAATTTGGAAAATAACTTCAGACTCATTAGACACTGCGAGTGCAGGGGCAAGACATTAATTGTTTGGCCGTCGTCGAACAATACTGGTTCAACATGGGCAGGTATTTATTGTCGACCGTCATTGTGAACCAGGATCATGCTTTCATTCGGATTAAAACACTGCATCTCAACAAGAGCCAACCAAATTTCAGACTTTGGATGGAGTTTGATTGGACGAGATCTGGAAGCATGGAGGATCAACCAAAATGGCGACTGACAGTGAAATAACAAAATATTCCGATAACTGATGCTCCTCAGGCATGCGCACTAAAGAAAAATCCTGGAAATTTTTACAAGTGACGAGTTACTTTACAGTCAAAACTCGCTACTCGCCACTCGCTGGTGTGATGGATAAGAATGTCCTATTGATTAGTGTCCCTTTCCATATATATATATTTTTTTGCAATCAAAGACGGACACTTGTTCCCAATGTGGAGAAAAATGTCCTAACTCTTTTCGAATACACACATCACAGAGAGGTCAAGATCCACATGCCACTAGTCCCCCGTATGGGCTGGTGTATAGGGATGTAGGTAGGAACCTATTCCCCAGTGCGCATCCGAAAATTCGGTTTATTTACTACTGATGACGTTACAGATGACGTCACAGTAACTGACTTCTTCTCTGGATACATTCAATGGTCCACAGGCAGCTCCAATGTCCATACGCCACTACTAAACGCAACATTAAAAGGATGGTGGAAAACGATGCCGGCGTAGTGACAAGAACTCATATGACCTCACAGACAAATAAAATGACCGCATATTTATAAAAAATCACAATAACTAAAAGTGATCCCAGTGATGATTTGCTCCATGGTCCAACCCTCAGGCCCAAGTTCCACCCCACAGCCCAGGTCAATAGTCAAGTGTCAAATGTCACGCCCCATTTACGCCTCACCTCCCCAAAAAAGAGATTTCACCTTTATATACTACTACCTCGACCTACATTTAAGTATCAAAATCAATTATATTGCCACTGAGAATAAGTTTGCATGTGAAATCCACCAATTCCAATGCAATAGTTGATTGGATATCGACAACAATCAAGATAATTGCTCATTTTGGCTATATTTTGGCATGACATTTTGATGACTTCACAGAGACGTCATTATGGTCTTTTTAGATGGCATTCTAAAATATTCCTCTCTCGTTTTTTAGTAGATACCGAAGGTTTCATGCTTTGTCACAAAATGCATAATTGTTCTAACAGCTATGATTAATTAAAAAAAAAACGAGAGGCCCAATGGTTCTGAGATATTTTTCTCGGCAATATTTCAGCTGTCAAGCAGGAAACTTTCAGCTTAAAGTGGGTACAGAAGCGTGATGTGACAAGAGCTGGCATGTCAAACGAACAAATTTTTAGAAATTTTTCCAGCGTTGCTCGGTTCGAATATTATTTAACCACCGGGTATTCTCTTTTACGCAATATGTACAGGGGTTGTCGTCGCTGTCACATTGAATTGCTACATGAATCGCATACTGAAATCTTCTGTTAAAAAGCTGAATGTTAAGACCGTCCTTAATTACATAAACCCAATTTTGTTTACTCCTCAAATAAAATATAATGGGTAACCAGTGGAAATCTTGTATTCCTACCGACGTTGTTGTAAACACGCGTACGTGCATAGTGTCGATGTGAACGAGGTCTGAATCTTGAAATGTCTTGTATTTCCTGATTGTTTTTTATTTTAAGCACCACAAAGATGCCAGTCCGTGGTAGTTTATAAAACGTAAATCTCTCACAGTTTGAGGAAGAGAGAATGAGGCGAAAACTTTGAAATTTGACTTGTGATGTGGGGATGGACCTGGGACCTGGGTGTGGACCTGGGATCTATGAGTGTACCCAGGAGTGACTCCAGGGAAGAGATCAGGTAACTGTCAGTTAGTAGAGAAAGCGCAGAGAAGAGGTATTTTCTGAAATGCATGGGAATGTTTGGGGGAAATATATGGGCCAGCATGGGTCCAAATGTGGCGTGCAAGGTGCCGTAGTGAATCACTCATGGTATGGAATAAGACCGGTCCACATGTATTGGTGCGCATGCGCAGTTGAGACGTAGGAGGAAATGGGTATTTTCGGATACGCATGGGAATGTTGGATGATATATAGGCTATTGTGTGTCCAGTTGTCGCATGCATAGGGTCGTATTGGAAGTCTCGTGGCTTGTAATAAGACGGGGGTGCCATCCCCGTTGACCGGTGACGTCATTGTAAGCATGCGCAGTCGGATAATATTAGAGGAAAGGCATTTGTGGTTTTAGTTTTGGCGCTATTTTGAAGCATCCGCGGTCGTTTTCAGTCTGAAGGCATTGGCAGGGCCGTCGTATTGCCCATATACCCTTTTGTGCAGGCTTAACATATCATCGCTCAACGTGGACAGCACCCCAGTCTTATTCTGCACCACGATAACTTCAATAGGATACCATACACGATACACTTGGACAAAGAATAGCTCATATATGACCCAAACATGCCCATGCGCATCCGAAAATACCCTCTCTCTACTACGCCTCAACTGTGCATGCGCACAACGACATCACGATTCTGTGCCTTATTCTACACCACGAATGCTCCAATACGATATCATGCACGCCACATTTAGCCCATATATCACCCAAGCAGTCTCACGTGCATCCGAAAATCCCATTTCTCTACTACGCTTCAACTGCGCTTGTGCATCACGACATCAACTTGGACAGCACCCGAGTCTTATTTTACCTGACGAGAACTTCAATATGACACCATGCACGCCACAATTGGAGATTTCAATGAATCACTGGATCACTGCCAGGTGAACTCACGCTACTCTTGAAATAGATTTCGGATATATCACACTCATGTGGTACATGTATATGTGGCAGAATAGAATCCATAATAGTTCATTGAAAGAAAGTCGAAAAAGAATTTCACCTATCCTTCGGTAAATAATTCCTTATAAGCGAACCTGTCGTGTCGAATTGGTGCTCTGTGTACAGTACGTGGTCGACTGGTACAAAATGGTTTCTTCTGGGCAAGCGGACATAATAAAGACTGATTTGAGAATCCTTTCAATGAAATATATATATCTGTAGTAAACATGCCTTTTGGTGAAGATACATTTTGTTTAGCGGAAGTTACCCGATGTATCGCACAAAAACTTGCATTTGCATACTCAAATCTAAAATTTATGTTCGAGTTTGGCTGTTAATTATTTCCAGTATTTGAACGGAGTTATTTGATCCACTGAATACAGAGTGAATCATTAAAGAATAAACATTAAACTTTTCCATTCTGTACGGTGGCCCGTTAGATTTTCTTTGTATTTTCCAAGAAATCAACTGAATTTTCAGCGAATTCATAGCAATATTCTGCGAATTTTCCGTGTTCAACGACGTAAAAAACAGAGACAAAGTCGAAGAAAAACCTATGAAATTCTTGAAAAACACCAAATATAATTTCCTCCGCGGATATAATATTTCCTCCGCGGATATAATATTTCCTCCGCGGATATAATCATTTCCTCCGCGGATATAATATTTCCTCCGCGGATATAATATTTCCTCCGCGGATATAATCATTTCCTCCGCGGATATAATATTTCCTCCGCGGATATAATATTTCCTCCGCGGATATAATCATTTCCTCCGCGGATATAATATTTCCGCGGATATAATATTTCCTCCGCGGATATAATATTTCCTCCGCGGATATAATCATTTCCTCCGCGGATATAATATTTCCTCCCCGGATATAATATTTCCTCCCCGGATATAATATTTCCTCCGCGGATATAATATTTCCTCCGCGGATATAATATTTCCTCCGCGGATATAATATTTCCTCCGCGGATATAATCATTTCCTCCGCGGATATAATATTTCCTCCGCGGATATAATATTTCCTCCGCGGATATAATCATTTCCTCCGCGGATATAATATTTCCTCCGCGGATATAATATTTCCTCCTCGGATATAATCATTTCCTCCGCGGATATAATATTTCCTCCGCGGATATAATATTTCCTCCGCGGATATAATCATTTCCTCCGCGGATATAATATTTCTCCGCGGATATAATATTTCCTCCGCGGATATAATCATTTCCTCCGCGGATATAATATTTCCTCCGCGGATCCGCGGATATAATATTTCCTCCGCGGATATAATCATTTCCTCCGCGGATATAATATTTCCTCCGCGGATATAATATTTCCTCCGCGGATATAATATTTCCTCCGCGGATATAATATTTCCTCCGCGGATATAATCATTTCCTCCGCGGATATAATATTTCCTCCGCGGATATACTATTTCCTCCGCGGATATAATCATTTCCTCCGCGGATATAATATTTCCTCCGCGGATATAATATTTCCTTCGCGGATATAGTCATTTCCTCCGCGGATATAATATTTTCTCCGCGGATATAATATTTCCTCTGCGGATATAATCATTTCCTCCGCGGATATAATATTTCCTCCGCGGATACAATATTTCCTCCGCGGATATAATCATTTCCTCCGCGGATATAATATTTCCTCCGCGAATATAATCATTTCCTCTGCGGATATAATCATTTCCTCCGCGGATATAATCATTTCCTCCGCGGATATAATATTTCCTCCGCGGATATCATATTTTCTCCGCGGATATAATCATTTCCTCCGCGGATATAATATTTCTTCCGCGGATATAATATTTCCTCCGCGGATATAATCATTTCCCCCGCGGATATAATATTTCCTCCGCGGATATAATATTTCCTCTGCGGATATAATATTTCCTCTGCGGATATAATATTTCCTCCGCGGATATAATCATTTCCTCCGCGGATATAATCACTTCCTCCGCGGATATAATATTTCCTTCGCGGATATAATATTTCCTCCGCGGATATAATCATTTCCTCCTCGGATATAATATTTCCTCCGCGGATATAATATTTCCTCCGCGGATATAATCATTTCCTCCGCGGATATAATATTTCCTCCGCGGATATAATATTTCCTCCGCGGATATAATATTTTCTCCGGGGATATAATAATTTCCTCCGCGTATATAATATTTCTTCCGCGGATATAATATTTCCTCCGCGGATATAATCATTTCCTCCGCGGATATAATATTTCCTCCGCGGATATAATATTTCCTCCGCGGATATAATCATTTCCTCCGCGGATATAATATTTCCTCCGCGGATATAATATTTCTTCCGCGGATATAATCATTTCCTCCGCGGATATAATCATTTCATCCGCGGATATAATATTTCCTCCGCGGATATAATATTTCCTCCGCGGATATAATATTTCCTCTGCGGATATAATCATTTCCTCCGCGGATATAATATTTCCTCCGCGGATATAATATTTCCTCCGCGGATATAATCATTTCCTCCGCGGATATAATATTTCCTCCGCGGATATAATCATTTCCTCCGCAGATATAATATTTCCTCCGCGGATATAATATTTCCTCCGCGGATATAATCATTTCCTCCGCGGATATAATATTTCCTCCGCGGATATAATATTTCCTCCGCGGAGGAAATCCACGTGACTTGAGTACTAGAAAGACGGCAAATTCATTAGCATTTTTGAGGCTGAGGAGTGAGGCTGATGTGCAGGTGACGTCACGATGGCGTCACTATGACGTCACATCCGGTGACATCCGGATCAAAGGTCACATCCGGTCACGTGGCAAACGGGTCACTTCCTGTGACGTCACGATGGCGTCATTATGACGTCACATCCGCTGACATCCGGGTCAAAGGTCACATCCGGTTACGTGGCATCCGGTAACATCCGGGTCACTTCCTGTGACGTCGCTTCCGGTCACCTGGCGGCCCAGCAAGAGTTATCTGCCCCTACCTAAGACCCCAGTGACTTCCAATGTTAATCTCATGCAGGTATGGGAAAGGGGGCTTGAAGATATCTTTGAACGCCACTATGAGATTCGCCTCCGTTTTCGTCCGGATGGGTACCACCCACGCATACTTCGATAGGATATCGATGCACGTCAAGATATACCGATTCCCATCGTTGTGTTTGGCAAAGGCGCTCATATCGACCAAATCCGCTTGCCACTGGGCATCTATTCCTCCCACGACGACCCGGTTCCGTAGAAAATGGCGACGGACAGATCGATGTAACTATTTTGGAAGTAGCTAATTACGAATCATTGAAGCCTGGGTTAAATTGATTTTTTACATGCAAATTCTGCATGCCGACCCCTAGCATGTTGTGACCGCGAGTTTGCGACACCCATTGCACACACAAATATGGGTCGCACCTCTATGGATAGCTGAGGAAATGTAGTTGTGCATAGAGGTACGGGTTTATGTTTTCCAATTAAAATCTCGCAAGCCAAGGTCAAAAGTTAATTTTTGAACTCATTTTGGTACTTTTTCGGTCGAAATTTTTTGGGTCACCGATTCCTTTCAAATTTGGTGAACTAATAGTACTCATCGAGCTGATTACGAATCTGCAATCAGAATTTTTTTGAAAGAATTTTTGAAATACTGAAAATTTGCCATCAGAAATGGTCTGAAAAATTCGACCTTCACCGATTGACCTCAAACTTCGCACTAAAGTATACTGGAGGTCGTAGGTCACGAATATGTGGTCAGATTTGACCTTGACCTTGACCTTCATATTAAAATGGCGATTCGAAAATTTGGGTATGACTTTGACCTTGGCGCAAGGTAACAAGATATTGTCAGACGACCTTGACCTTTTGATATGTGATGACCCCATGACCTCTGCGTTGATCCGTGACATCGAACTTGACCTTTGGCCTTGGGTTTAAAAATGCGATGGTACAATTGGAATGCACTATCGCAAATTTTATCTTGAGGTCAGAGGTCAAGGTCAAGGTCATGGGTCAACTCAGAGGTCACGGGGTCATCACATATCAAAAGGTCAAGGTCGTCCGACAATATCTTGTGACCTTGCGCTAAGGTCAAAGTCATACCCAAATTTTCTAATCGAGATTTTGATATGAAGGTCAAGGTCAAGGTCAAAACTGACCTCAGATTCGTGATCTCTTACCCCGATATAGGTTTAGGGCAAAGTTTGAGGTCAATCGGTGACAGCAAAAATTCTGACCAAAATTTCGCTAATGGTGCGTCACCCTTAGGTGTTTTTGGAGGTGAAGTTTCAACCTTCACCGAATGACCTCAAATTATGTGTATATAGGTTTTTGAGATCCCTGATCACGAATCCGAGGTCAAAATTTGGATTGGTTTGATACAAAAAAAGTGTCCATTGAAGCCTA
>JAVTVY010052750.1:0-28257 GCA_036873755.1 Hanleya hanleyi
AGGCGATGCAAGAGGCGATGCAAACTTAAAATTCAAGATGGCTGACGGTGACCATCTTGGATTACGTAGGTAATTGAAAAGCATTCCCAACAGTCCTCTCACCGAAGTCAAGCCGCGGAAGTTGATTGGTACAATCGTTCTCAAGTTAATGTCAGGACAAACTGCTGAAATCCAAGATGCCTGGCAGTCATCTTGGAGTACACAGGTAACTGAAAAGCATGCCAACCGTCCTCTCACCGATGTCAAGATTCTCTCCACATTTGAAGTCGGTTGGTTAAATAGTTTTTGGTCAGACAAGAAATGTGTAAAGATCCATCAACGCAAGATCGCTGATAGCGGCATCTTGGACTATACAGGTAACTGAAAAGCAATCACAACTGTTCTCTCATCAATGTCAAGGGACTCTCCAACTTTGAAGTCGATCAGTTCAAAAGTTACAGAGTTATTGGCCAGACAAGAAATGTATCAAGATCCAACTGCTGACAATCCAAGACGATTGATGATGGCCATCTTGGATTATACAGGTAACTGAGCAATCCCAACCATCCCCTCACCAATGTCAAGACACTCTCCAAGTTTGAAGTCAATCGGTTGAATAGTTCTTGGTACAGCCAATAATGTCTGGAATAGAGGATCTGGTAGACAATAATGTCTGGAATAGATTATCTGGTATAGACAATGTCTGACATGGATGATCTGGTACAGACAAAAACATCTGACAAATTATCTGGTACAGACAAAAACGTCTGACTTAGATCATCCGGTACAGACAATAATGTCTGGAATAGATTATCTGGTACAGACAATAAGGGAGCGTGTCAAAAGTTTTGACGTTCAAACTAAAAGAATGCGTCAGAAAATGAACAGGTACTCGTTCTTTTTCTTCCAGCAAACGAACGTTCGGCAGTCAGAAAATGAACACTACCCCGTCAGAAAAATGAACGTCAGACAAAGAACATTCTTTTTTGAACATTCAAATTAGTATGTATGATAGCGGTCAGAATTCGCTGAAGGGCTCACATTACGGCTATCGTGTCGACTCTTATTAGAACGAAAAAAAAAAAAAAAAAACCCAGAACACTCGAAAAGGCAGCACCTTTGAGTCTTAACTGTATTTATTTTGCACTAGCTTTCGTAGGTATATAACCCACTTCCTCTGAAGAAGTACTTTCGTTCTTTCAAAGCAACTATGGCAAAGATTTGACGTTTATCTACAGCAAATTCAATAAATGTATTTAATATAATAAAAGTGGATCTTTCGTGCATATTCTGGAGAATTATTTACCGGGAATTATAGAACGAGCGACATTTTGGAACTAACGCGCGTGTATTATTTTTTGGAAGAAAACGAGATGAACTATATAATATTAAACTTCGACAGAGAAATATCACCATACTGATTTGGTTTTATTAAAAGTTATTGAATGGCCTAAAATAAAAATAATTAACAGGATCAAAGGTGATTTGCCGTTCCCGTGCTGACCAAAGTATGTTCAATAGATGCAATAAATAAAAGAGCATCTCGCGCGTCCTATGACGCCTTTTGTTTTGATTAGAGCATTATGTTCATCCCTGTGGATGATCACTAAGTCCAGTAATGTTCTTTTTTTCTCCCAAGGACCACGATCATGAAATGCAAGGAGTCCCATGCAGTTCGAAAGCCATGCTTCTCACAACAGGACTAGATCAATAGTTGTTGAATGCATAGCCCCCCACCAATCATGCACCAGAATTGAGATGTCTTTAGCTGCGGGTAGGAAATTAATCATGTTTTGAAATTATTAATATGCATTCATCGAATTTTTAACACCTGTCTTGGTTTTATAAATATAAAGTATATTTGCCGCAGCTCATTTCCTGAACTGAAATTATAAATTTATTATAGTTCACACTTGTTTAATTGGAATTTATACATCTCCATACTAACCTTGTCAGAATCCTGGAGCCTAGTTTTCCATCTTTGTCCACACATGGATGAACTTTGTCAGAGATATATAATGGAGAACATAAATCGCAATAGTAATCAAGAACAAGAAAAGAAAAAAGAACGGGTTTCCTTTTTGCTTGGAAATATGCCAATTGCATCCGCGCTGGGGGAGAAAAGAGAACTTGATCAGCTCCCTATTTCCAGAGTAACCACAATATCGCCATTCACTTGGTTTAAATAGTTTATTTGACGATAGGAGCGCAATAAGCCGAACTTATTAGTGCGTCTCCCAGTAATCGTAGAGGAAATACATAGTGACAAAAGTATAATATAGACATACATGTATAAATATACGAAAGTCATTCACTTATATAACGATTTATCCTTATGACATTGGGAATTTTTTGTCTTCAGTAATATTATCTTCAATAAGAAATGAGTAAATCAGGGAAAGTATACAGGCCTACAAACTACATGTATGATAATTATAAAAAGATATGGCCCGACTGAATCACGCAGAGACGCCATGCAGCTCCCGTCATATCTCAAGGTAGGCCGCCATGTGAGGTCTCCTATTTGTCAATAAAACCATGGAGTTCAAAGTTTTAATTCCATGATAAAAAAAATAAACCTTGAATAAAACAGTTTTGATTGCCAACACATCAAGCCATTTATTTAAAAAAGATATATGGACCGATTGATTCGCGTGGAGACTTCATCACGCATGTGGCGCCCGTCATCATGCAACCTGTGAGGGCCCCGTCAAAAGGACGCAGTTAAAACACCAACACATCAAAACATTTCTTTAAAGAAGATGGATATTTTTCATAGACCAATGTATTGAAATATCCTTTGCGGAGCCTAAACCCTTCCTTCTTTCCCGCATACAAAGTATTCTCTATAGGGCCCATTTCCAGCTCACGAACTCCATTTTCAATACATACTGTCGGCTTCTTTATTAAAATTATACCATTTCCACGCATTACAGATCGCTGGAATACGTTTGTAAGTTGATAAAGAAGAATCATTTAAAGTAACATGTCCATGACGAAACAATCTATCCACGGGACGCAAGCGCCGTAGGCCATGACTTTTGATCGCCCGACCGAGAATATCATTTTTTGGTGGATGAAGAAGAGATTCACGAAATGTAAAAATCCACATCAAACAAGTAAAACACTGGGGAAAATAAACAAGAAAGAAGTCATTAATTTATCTTGTCAAGTATTATATAAGCGAACACTCATATATAGGTGGTGACAAACCGCTGAAGCGGAGACGGGAGAAGAAAAAGAAAAATGTTTTACTTTTAGTTTTATCATTTTTTTATTGAAGAAAATCACCGACATCGGTAATACCACTCCACATGATTACGGAATGCATTGAATATATACACACACGAAGCAAAAGACATGGCAAATTACAATAAAATCTATAACACGGGAATGACGCGCGATGAGAAAGTAGATTTGATCCGGCGCGTTTTTTAGTATCGGGATGGCAGCTTTCTGTATGTTGTTCATTTCTGCTCGCGTCAAACGCCAGCCGTTTGCGCACGTGAGAAAATGAACATGCGAAAACGAACGTACGAAAATGAACGTCAGAGTGCATTAAAAAAATGAACGTTCAAAAATGAACGTTCGACTGTTCATTTTCTGACGCTGCTGTGTAAAATGAACGGCCTGACGCATGCGGATATGAACGACCTCCTGTTCAAATATGAATGCGTTCGCGTCAAAACTTTTGACACGCTCCCTAACATCAGTCCCATGTGGGATTACTGCCAGATAGGTCAATCCCGTGTAGGATTATGGCTGGATAGGTCAGTGCCGTGGGATTACTGCTGCATAGGGCAGTCCAGTGCGAGATTAGTGCTGGATAGGTCGGTCCCATGCGAGATTACTGCTGGATATGCCAGTCCTGTGTAGGATTACTGCTGGATGGGCCAGTCCCTTGCGACCAGTCGCATGTGTGATTATTGCTGGATAGTCCAGTCCCATGTGGGATTACTGAGCTGGATAGGCCAGTCCCGTCTGGGATTAGTGCTGGATAGGCGAGTCTCGTATGGGATTACTGCTGGATAGGTCAGTCCCTTGTGACATTACTGCTGCATAGGCAGACCAGTGTGCGATTACTGCTGCATGCGGCAATCCTGTGTGGGATTACTGATGGGGAGGCCAATTCCGTGTGGGATTGCTGCTGGATAGGCTAGCCCTGTGTGGGATTACAGTGGGATAGGCCAGTCCCATGTTGGATTATGGCTTGATAGGTCAGCGCCGTGTGGGATTACTGCTGCATAGAGCAGTCCAGTGCGAGATTACATCTGGATAGGTCAGTCTCGTGTGAGATTAGTGCTGGATAGGCCAGTTCCCTGTGGGATTACTGCTCGATAGGCCAGTCCGGTCTGAGATTACTGCTGGATAGTTGAGTCCCGCATTAGATTACTGCTGGGTAGGTCAGTCCCGTGTGGCATTACTGCTGGATAGGCCTATTAGGATTGGGGTGGGTAAAGGCTTAGTAGGAGATAAAAGGGAAACAAAAATCTGTCCAGAAACTGGGCCAAAAAGACAAACAGATAGTTGCACTCACAAGGGTAAATTCAATGATAAAGGAGCATAACTCCAGAAAATAATGTTGCAGGAAAAAGAAGAATTTGAAGCGTCTGGTCCGTCATTCATAATTCAGCCGTCGTCCATTAGAGAATATCCGCGTCCATAATCCAAAGACCTATTCCATATAACAGTATGAGCACCAAATTCAAAAAGACAATCATAGTATACATAAACATAGGCTTGTTTCCTGCAAGAGAGAAACGGTCAACATTTTTTCAATGATGCCGGCAAGACCTCATATCATGTTCCAAAAATATCAAATCCGCATCGCCGACCAGTATTCTCAATCCACAATACCCGCTGCAAAGTCGCCATCCAAAGAATGATGCATCTCAGCCACGCTTTGACTGCGACTGTTCACACGAGCGCCATGAGGACCCTGAAGCACATGGGCCCACACGGCTCCCAGCCCCGGGTCAAACGGAACCAGACACAAGCTACTAAACGCCACGCCATAGATCTTGCACGCTACGCTCGCACTTCGCCATCAGCATGCGATATGCGTCGCCAAACTTGAGAAACCCCGAGTGAAGGCGCCTGGTGGTGTAGCCCTGTTTTATAAGTTTCTGCAACAATGTTTTGTGACGTTGATTAAAATCGTCACATTTAACACAGGATCTAGCAAATGCTACTAGGCGTGATATGTATACGCCATATGCAGGTCCCACTGGAATATTACTGTCCAGAAAGGGATAGTTTACGATGTCGAAATTGTAATCATCTCTTTTGTCATACAGTCGACGAGAGAGAAGGCCCGCTTCATTTTTATAGAGATATAGGTCTAAATATGATGTGCCTGTAGGGTTATCTGTAGTTTCCTTCAAATCCAGTGAAGGTGGATATATATCCTTCACTGCGTCATTTATGTAGCGATTATCCACAGCGAGAAGATCGTCTATATAGCGTTTGGTGAATGAGAAGGAATGGGCTTTGAATGTATCGGTTTTTGAAAGCACCTGCATATAGTCATATTCATAAGAGAACAGATATAGGTCAGCCAACAGGGGCGCACAATAGTACCCATTGGAATACCTATATGCTGCTGTTATATTGTGTTGCCAAATTTCACATAGACATTTTTAATGAGAAATTCAAGCAACTCTATAAACAAAGAAACATCCCATGAATGATATCTCCTGTATGTAGTAGAGCTAAAGAATGCTTTATGGCATCCGACATTAATATATCTACGATCAGTTTTCTTGAACACAGACACTATTAATGAACTTAGACGGTCAATAAGGTCCTGATGAGGGATTGTAGTATAGAGAGTCGAGAAATCCCATGTGGATACATGTCTGTACGGTATGTGACCTTTAGCATCAAGTTCTTCCGTAAGACATTTTGAGTTTGTCAATATCCACATACATTCAACGCCAGAGTTTTTAGAAATAGTGGCGCAATACCTTTCCCAAAATGTTTTTACCTCCTGAAGGGCCCTCGTCAATAGGGTTGAAAGAAGCTTGGTGGTGCAGCTTCTAGAACCAGCTATGAATCTAGCTTTGTATGGTGATTTATGCACTTTGGGGGTCCAGTATACTTTTGGTTGGAATACAAATACCTCTTTCTTTGAGAAACGTTTTGTGATTGTTAAATAAATCTTCCAGAGTAAATGCAGTTTGAGAGTAAGTAATATAGCTGTCTGAAGTCACAGGCACATCTTCAAATGATAATGTATACCAAGTTTCAAAAAGAAAATGAGCGAAAACTCTAGGACAAGCTGCATTCATGAGAAAAGCTAGCATATGGTGCGACAGATAAACAATGCCATAACGTAATACATCCCAACAAAATGAATGGGTGAGTGGTTGTGAGGTCAGAAATGGAAGGCTCTTTTTTTCTAGCAAAGGGAGATAATCCAGTATGTTTACCATAGGTACAACCATGTTCATCAGAGTTATCCCCACAATGGTCTTGGTGGTCACATCGCCATTCATTCGGGATACACTTGCCATTTTCACAATGGAACAGTGTGGTTGGACAGCTGGCTGAAGGCACAAGACCTGATTGAGGGAAACAAATTAATCCATTAATTGAACACAAAGAGATTAAACTTTACATAAGCACATCGGAACAATTCAACATACATGTGCATGTACAAGAGTGTAATTGATTCCCTAATACCCGCTGCCAGAAGTTCATATTCTCATTCAATACCAGAAAAACTTCATTCAGTAAAAAGCGAAAAGTAAAAAGGAAACTCAACCTCACTTGCATGTACCCAGATGTGGGATTAACACATATGACGAGAGGCTGACCTACGAGTATATGCAATACAAGGGATGAAACACAATGTTAGCCTACTCAATCAATGTTGATCAGGTTTATAACCTGCTAAAATACGGATTATTAACTCAAGAAAAACAAATTAGGATATGGTACAAAAACAGATATAAATACACAACTAACCAGCATAGAAGTACCTGTATGTTAAGGGGATGGACCGGTAACATACTTGGCTCAACCAATATGGCCGACTTTCACCATGGACTGTTGAGAATTTGTCAATTTCGCCAAAATGAGTTGAAATTAACTAATTTTTTGTGAACGGTAGCTCTGAACAACTTGCGGTACAGCAGGTGAAAATTAATATACATTTTAATGCTTTCATTCCCAGTAGAAGCGTGCGGGAGTTCATGTTTGTGAGCAGTATATCCATGTTTGGAAGGAGTATACGATAAATTGATAATAAAAAACAACCTACTTCAGACGTCGACCGCCATTTTGGAAAGTTTTGACACGGCCGACAGGAAACAACAACAAAGACAGGAAATTTGTCTTTAAATGCACACCGTGGCGTTAGAATCCAAAATGATTGAAACGCTCCGAATAAAAGAAAAAGCGAATACTACATTGAGTAAACATTGGATAAAATAGTATAAAGTCATATTGTATGTATTTATCAGTTTTTATTATACCTCTTGAATATTCATGATGGTTTTCTGGTATTTCATTGGTCAAACTTTATCCAGCCACGAGTCAATATTTTTCAATCACTGACCCAGTTGTTTATGTGTCAGGCGCGTGAGGTCCGGAGTCAATATTGTAATCACGTCATAACTGTTTACGAATGCCGTCTGCCTGCAACATGGCTGACGGTGGTCGTTTCGTAGATTTGTCAGATAAAAATCTACAAGAACTGTTACAAAATAGGGACAGTAAGAACGCAAGGCGTCTATATCAACATTACGGGTCTACTGTTAAGCAAAAGATGTTGATTTCGATAGTCTTTCGTCAATAACGAAAGAACAACTTGACAAATTCCTCTTCAAATTCTTTGTTGAGTTGAGAAAGAAGTCTGGAAATAAATACTCCCGTTCATCGATGGTAAGCATACGTTTCGGTCTCCTGAATATTTAAGAGGTGTCCTGATTTATTATATGTAATTTCTATCTGCACAGCCCGAGTAATCCATTTCATTCTTATCTCAAAACTGGAGTAACATTACGCCGTCGATGTCACCAGAAGTTCATGAGAGATGAACTTCTGATGTCACCCAATCAAATTAGTTCACCATGACCCAAATACGATTTATGGATGAAGTGTGTAAAGCCATTGGCTACATTGTATCAAAACACCTGGGGTTTGTGACGAAGAGTTCACCTCGTAAATCTCGAAAAACGCATCTGAAAGTTTAAATTCTCAATATTATTCTAGTCAGATTAGAAGCAGCTTTGTAGATTTATCCATGAACTATTCGCCAAACAGCGTTTTTGGAAAGGAGCAGTAGTACCGTGCGCTAGTCTGGTGTCATAGCGATAATTCACTGCAGTTAATAAATTCGGCCTCGGTCAGGTCTGCTTGGCCAAGTCTGACCTCGGGTCCAGGTTTCATGATATTGACTCCGTCACAAGTTAATAAGTGTATAATATTAGTGTTTCTATTTTTAAAATTGTGACTGCCTTTTTGAGAAAATAAAGAACTATTTATTTTTCGTGTAGCCTACAAATGCGACCCAATCATCGACTTCCGGTGACTATTGTTCTGCAGATGTCAAAACGTGGCGGGACGTTCGAAGAGGAAAAAACATGATTTGGTTGGAAATATTGTTGGAAATATAGCCTAAAAAATGTTGGTACAACCCAGTTTGACGTCAAAGGAATTAACCCCCTGAGAATCACCATGGCCATGCGTGAACAGTTGTTTGTATGTATGTACATGTACCACATATATTATCGACATTTCCGGCCGTATGATTTCCGAGAACATTGAACGCTGACATAGTTGATAAACTCAATGAAAGTAATTTATTTCCAAATTATGAAGAAAATCCGTCCATTATTTCTCACTGAATAACTTATAGGTTTTTCTGATCGTTATCCCTCAACGAATTTTGGCCTAGGCCTGGGGTATTGTCAAGTATGTGCGTGCGTTCGTCCGTATGAATTATGCAGATACCGATAATAAAACATGTTTAGGACTACATGTTATTATGTGATCTGACCCAAGCATTTCCATGAACACAAACAATTTAGAAGGATAGATTTATTCACACCTACATGTACTGTCATGTACAAGACAATCATTCTATGTGCATTTCATATAACAAATTTGCATTTTTCCATTCTTTGCAGGATGAAATAATCACATCAGGGGAAGTAACTGTCAGTGCTGAGGTCTTAACTGTGTGATGTATACTGTTGTTGAGAAGGGGTTGATCATGATTTGGCTGGAAGTAGTCCTTGGCAGCCATTACTATCAACTGTAGAGTACTGGCCAGAAGTACCTCAAATTCACCTGACCTTATATCTTCATGTGGTCTGATTTCAACTGTGTTTTCTGCAAATGGTACATGAGTGACACTTCTTTGAAATATTGTGAAGTAATCTTCTGTAAGAATTCAAAATTAAAGGTGAGTTATGGTGCACAGAAAATTGTCTGTGTTGAACCTTCATTTATACATAGTGCCGTCAGATAACAATGTTTTCTTTTTTGTTGTTTGTGTGTTCATCATTATATATAGTCACATAATCTGAACTTTCAAGGTGGTCAATCCGTTATTTTTTCTTTTGTTGTAATTTTACACTGCAATGGCAGCCATCTTGTCTGTCACCGGTCCATCCCCTTAATGTGAGGTATGCAGTTTTTTTTGTTTTTCCCCTTCTTTTTCCCCTCTTATTTGAAACTCAAGCTGCATCAGCCTCTCTACTTACATGTAATTAACATTAGTTTACATAATAGAGGAAAATAATCCCATACATTAATTAAACCCTGGACGAACCCATATAAATTCAATAGGTAATAGAATTTTACGAACTTGCAAGTATAATGTATCGTAATATTCATCTTGCCAAATTGATCATCAAGACGTAACAGGAAAACAAAAATCCCTGATTCTCATAAAATGAGTCAAATTCCCAGCCGAACATAAAAACAACACATATATACTAAATCTTGACATGATAACACCTGAATCAGTTCCCACTCACCAATGACGTACTGTAACTCAAATCCTGTGCCATGGGGGGAGTGACTGTCTGTGACGAACTTTAGCCAGACTTGGCTTCTCTCTGAGATGTAAGGTTTCTGACCTGTTCCACAAATCTTCACCAAGGGTTTGGGTCCAATCTCCAGGTAGTCTCCTCCACATTCACGGTTGTCACCAACTGGTATGTCAACCTCACGAAAACTGGGGTAAAAGTGGGAACAGAGCTTCATACATATAACTCCTAAACTTGATGCCATTGTGAAGAGTCTATATATTGATTGAGTTCCAAGTCATCATCAAAACAACTAAAGGCTAATTTACCTTCATATCTGTATTGTGAGTTAGAGTTGAACGCAAAATTAAGAGTGCAAGATGAATGATACACCAAAGATATGGGCAAAAACAGAATGTGTGTTCATATACATGTATACAGGACAGGAAATGTGGTACTCTTGGGACAAACTTACACAGTGGGGACAAAGTGAGAAAATGTGTTCATACATCGCTGTAGATACTTGACTGGAAGTTGTGGCACTAATATCACCATCTGAACATCGTATAGACACAATGACAGAGAGGGGCAAAGTGAGAACAATGTTTCAAAAAAAAAGAAGACAAGAAAGTGTGGCACCTTGTAGACTAGTACACGTATCAGTGACTTTATCACACCCACAATGACGGACTGGAGCAAAGTCAGAACACATGTTCATAAATAGAAGACATGAAGATGTGGCACCTTGGAGACTAAAGTCTGTCCATTTTAATTAGTCGTCTAGTTTGGAGCTTGCCAAAAATCAGTAGTTAAACCTGCAACAATTTTCTTTTTTGCAGCGTGTAGAACAAACTGAACTCTACAAAATGACTACCATTCCTCCGTCATATCGATAATATATCACGCTTGAAATAACTTTATCATTCACTCCATGTAAAACTCCAGTACAGTTGTTTATGCACCGGGTCTCAATTACATAGGGAGACGTCATAATGTATTCATACTCATTGGCACAAAGGTCATTAATGCCGAATACAGTAATAACAGGCGGTCCGTGAGAATGTCGCATATATTTCATGCCCAGTGAAATTGCCGAACGATAAACCGCACACACCTCTATGACCGTACAAAGCATTGTTGACCTTTGTGCTAGACAGAATACATTATGACATCTCCCTATGTAATTGAGTCCCGGTACATGAAACAACTGTACTGGAGTTTTATATGGAGAGAATTAAAAGTTATTTCAAACGCGATATATTATCGATATCACGGGGAAATGGTAGTCATTTTGTAGAGATTTATTTGTTATACTCGATGCAAAAAAGAAAATTTATGCAGAGTTAACTGCTGATTATTGACAAGCTCCAAAGTAGACGACTAATTAAAATAGACAGACTATAGTATCAGGAACACACGATGAAAGGAATGGGCAAAGTGAGACCATACATAAGACAAGCATATATGGCACCTATTCACCATGCCATGGGACAGGCAAGTTCTCCGATATGCTTGGTAGGATCTCTTTCCTACAGCAATAAGTAAGCGTATGAAACGATGATCTCTCTCTCGAAATACTGGCAGCGCCCATGATAACCTACAACATAGTTCACAAATGTGCACACACTCTTGATCTTGGACCAAAAAATACAATGTAATGCATAAGCGCGCATGCAGGGAAAATGTAAAAGTCACTTACTCTATGGTGATGACGTTGGTGTGGTTCTTACCCCCAATGGCCCATCCCATACACACATTGTTATCATACCCCAAAGGGTGGCCAGGGCTCATGATTGACCCAGCAGGGGCAGTAAAAGCTTTGTGATCAACACAGAGTGTACTGGTATCTGTACGGTATAACAGCAATGTCAGCACGATTCAATAAAACAATTAGGAAGCAGATGTGTGTATAGACAGCAAATTCTTGATTCAATTCCATATATGGGATTTTCCGCTTTTTACTGATTCTAAAACTGTTATCAAACATAATGGGATCTAGCTACAAAATGTAGCTGTCTACCATCAACTGCCGAGTGTGCGAAGTACATAAGAAGTAATTGGGGATGCTTCCGATTGCTGACAGTTTTCTGGTCCAAATCATGCATGTCCATCTTTTACCACCGATCAAGCCAATCTATTTCATTGAACAAAACCATGTATGGGTGGAATCTTTACGAAATCGATATTCATCTTCAATTTGTATGCATTTGCTAGTAACCCAGCAGCCATATTGCTCACTCCAGGCTGTCATGTGACATCGTTCATGACCTTGAAGTCCAAGGTCAAGTCCCCACATACGCTCTTCAAGATCACGAATGATGTCAGAATGGCAGCCCGGAGTGGATAATATCACTGTCGGGTTACTATGGTCTATCCATTTTAATTAATCGTCTAATTTGGAGCTTGTCAAAAATCAGTACTTAACTCTGCATAAATTGTCTTCTTTAAATTGTGTAGAACAAACTAAACTCTTCAAAATGACCACCATAACTCCGTGATATCGATAATATATCACATTTTAAACAACTTTGCAATTCTCTCCATATAAAACTACAGTACCGGTACAGTTTTTTGATGTACATACATAAGGTATTCGTGTTCACTAGCACAAAGGTCAACAATACCATGTACGGTCATTGAGGTGTGTGTGGTTTAGCATTCGGCGATTCAACTGGGCCGAGCGTCCATGAGCGACACTCCCACGGACCGCCTGTTATTACTTTATATGGTATCAGTGATCTTCGTGCCAGTCAGTATGAATACCAATCTAGGTAAACCAAGATGGTAAATCAGGAGAATACCATCTAGCCGCAACGCTATGAAAACTTCGTGCGAAATGTTTGCCGATATTCTGCGAGATACCATAATCACGACAATTTCTGACTTTTCTCTCTGGCAATAATTGACGTTTACTTCACGGAGATTAACATCTCGCGCGGCACAATCTTTTGATATTTTCTACCCCCAAACAAAGCCAGATTTTTCGGCGGGAGTAAACTCTTTGATCGTCACGGATCTGTCTGGAAATGATGCCATATTTGGATACTGTTTCCCGATAATGTTTATATATTAGTCCACGTGCTACCGTTTGTAATTACTGTGGGCGTGATTTCAACAAGCTAGCCCAGTAGTATATAGCCGTGATTACAGACCGTATTTTGACGAGCGCGCAGGTGTTTCTGCGCAGATTTGTGGCGGAAGTGCGGCGGGTCGGGGGATTCCCCAGTGGGGGTTTCCCATGACGATCACGTGATCAAGGCATGTCTAGACTTGTTCTGGGTTGTACAGTTCTGCCATACGGAGGATGGGTACTAGTATTTCGCTGACGTCCTAGTAATAAACATAATCTATAGGTGTTGTGGCGGCGGGATGGTGGATGGTGGGTTTAAGATGGCGGCTGTGGTTGGTCGTGGTGGGATGGAGGTGGTGGGTTTAAGATGGCGGCTGTGGGATGGGTGGTGGGATGGGTGGTGGGTTTAAGATGGCGGCTGTGGGATGGGTGGTGGGATGGGTGGTGGGTTTAAGATGGCGGCTGTGGGATGGGTGGTGGGATGGGTGGTGGGTTTAAGATGGCGGCTGTGGGATGGGTGGTGGGATGGGTGGTGGGTTTAAGATGGCGGCTGTGGGATGGGTGGTGGGATGGGTGGTGGGTTTAAGATGGCGGATTGTAGAAAAACGTATAAAAGCAGGCGATTTTTAGGGGTGGGGTGTATTCATTGCACTACCCTGCGGAGCACTCTGACTGACCTGACCTGACCAGCCTGCCTGCCTGCCCCACCTCTAGCCAGCCTGCTTGCCTACCCGCTTGTATTAGACGAAAGCATGAGACGTGGAGAAGATTTTCCCTGGGACCCAGCAGTACCTCCGGTTGAAGTCTTGCCTGAAGACGAGCGTGTGAGGGAGACCCGCACTCTTACACCGGACTGCACCCTATTGTTGTATCCCAAACGTGTGGAGCTCATCGATGACGACAGTAGGTGTTGGTGTACGTCTGAACCAGCGCGTGTCTCTTTATCCCCAGAAGGCTGGACTACCTTGAAACGGGTGTTATTGGGTGACCTCGACGGTGATAGCATTCACCTGTGTGACGACGTCTACATTTTCCGCGGTCCCTATTTTGCTCGACTCCTCTGTCTCAAGCAAGGTGGTTTTACTCTGGACCCTGATCTATGGACAGCCTTGGAAAAAGTAATCCCAATGGTCGATGAAGTACTATCTCTATAGGAGCCACATGACCCATCAGAATACTGCGTATCACGGACTACACCCGTAGAGCTACATCTGGTCTATAAAACACGTCCCTCTGGATCCCACACCTTCATTTCTACGGTTGCAGAGCCATGGCGGAGATCCAGCCCCATGCGACTCGCATTTTACAGTATGCCACCGTGGTGAATTCATTCACGGGTTACCGAGCAGTGGTCCGGTCCATGTTTGCAGATGGTGACGACAACGAGGGACGACGCCAGATCCTGAACGAGTTCACAGAAGCGGTCCTCCACAGAGTGCACTCGATGGAGAGGCGTGCCATCACTCACCACTACTGGACTATGACAGCCATCCTTGATGCTCGGGCTATGGACCACGAGGGCTCACGCCGGAACCAGCGCCGGCTGGTTGGCCTCATACTAGTCTGTGCCCTATTGACCCTGGCGCTGTGGTATTGACACTATAAATACCAGGGTCAGACAGAGTGTGTGTCATTCACCGTTCGACATTGGAGCAAGCATGTCATCCGTCCTACGAGCCATCCTGCCCCTTACACCCCAGGTGGGGTTACACGTCTATGAAGATAAAGTCACCCTGGTGGAAGACTGTGGAGCTATTTGCTGGGCGCCCGCTGAGACCGTATCGAATACGGTGACGCTACAGCGTGACGGCTGGACCGAATTTAAACGGGTGTTGAGCGACGAGCTCGACGGACACCTCATCCACATAGACAATGCCATCTACGTATACCGTGGGCCTTTCTTCGCACGCCTGGGCCGCTACCAAGATGCTACGCGAAGCTTCACCCTAGACCCCCATCTGTGGTCAGCCTTGGAGAAAGTAGTGCCTATTGTGGACCAGCTGTTTACACCGGACCAGCAATCATCAGACGAGTTGGCGTGGGCTCGTGCTATGGAGGACGCGCTGGCTGAACCCCATGAACAACAACTACATGAACCCGACGACGACGATGCCATTGATTACCCGGCTGAACTGAGTCAACCAACACAACGGTGGTAGAAACTTGTTATAAATAAACCATACTCTCCGGGTCCATCATCATTGTGTCACCATGAAGCGCTGGGAGAAGGTGTTGGATAACTTATACTACAGTCCCGACAGTCCGGCGGCCTATAGTGCATTGTCGGCTCTCTATCGAGCGGCCAAACCCCAGGGGATACAACGTGCTCAAGTCCGAGATTGGTTAAGAAAACAAGACACCTATACCTTACATCGAGCTGTCCGTCGCCATTTTCTACGGAACCGGGTCATCGTGGGAGGAATAGATGCCCAGTGGCAAGCGGATTTGGTCGATATGAGCGCCTTTGCCAAACACAACGATGGGAATCGGTATATCTTGACGTGCATCGATATCCTATCCAAGTATGCGTGGGTGGTGCCCATCCGGACGAAAACGGGGGCGAATCTCATAGCGGCGTTCAAAGACATCTTCAAGACCGGGCGAAAACCTTTGTATTTGCAAACCGACGAAGGCACGAAATTCCTCAACAGACCGTTCCAAGCCTTTCTCAAAGCCCAGAAGGTGTTTTTCTTCCATACGTACAACGAGACCAAGGCATCCGTGGTGGAAAGGTCCAACAGGACATTTAAAGGTCGCATGTATAAATATTTCACCTATAAAAATACAAGGCGGTACATCGATGTTCTCCCGAAACTGGTGAGGGGTTAAAATCGAGCCTATCATCAAAGTATACAGAGAGCCCCCATTACCGTGACCCGACGCAATGAAGCCCAAGTCCGGCGTGTCTTGTACCCCAGGCCATCGCAGCGAACGACGAAGGAGATGTTCAAGGTCGGGGACCCTGTACGCATCAGTAAAGTCAAGGGCAAGTTCGAGAAAAGTTACTTGCCCAACTGGAGCGATGGGCACTTCCTGATTAAACGGCGCCTACCCCGACAGCGGCGAGTCTATGAACTGGAAGATCTTCAAGGGGAACCGTTGCTAGGGACGTTTTACGAGCCGGAATTACAGCCTGTCGTAAAATCACAGCAAGACTACTACACGGTGGAGCAGATTTTGAAAACGGAACGTCGACGTGGCAAACTGTTTCATTTCGTGCAATGGCAAGGCTGGCCCAGTTCCTTCAATTCCTGGGTCGCTGCCAACCAGGTGAAACGGCTATAACACCAGACACCACTGCCGTCCTCCTACATTCCACGTCCAACCATGAACACGGTGCAACCGTCTCTGAACACAGCGTCTTCCAAAACGCGCAAAGTGCAAGTAGGCTTTGGTGTACTAGTGCTAACCCTGCTGAGTGTGTTGTACGGAGGTGTGTTTTACGACGTAGCCTATGTCAGCACGTTACTTAACCAACTGAGAACACCAGCCATCAGTGAAACCGGTCTACAGAGAGCACCAGTCGTATCCAGCCCAGTCACCACCACCGCCACACCCCGTGTACAAGCCACAACGAGTGTAAGCTCCACACTTACACCAAGTACATCCGCTACGTCTGAAGACCCATCGGATTTCATCCCTCACAGTGAACCGACAACGACGACGACCCACGTTGTACCCATCACCACCATCATCATCCCTGAACGTGAACAGACAACGACAACCGACGTTGTGCCCACCACCACTACTCCAGTTCACTCGTACCAAATTTACAAGAGCGGGTTACCACGACAGCGGATACACCTCCAACCATGGACCCTCGGTGGCAGCATCCCTTCACCTGCGTCATCGCAGGACCGACGGGCTTCGGCAAAACGCACTTCGTCAGGAAGCTCCTCGAACACGCCGACAGCATGATCACTCCACCCATTGCCAGAGTCGTGTGGTGTTACGGAGAATGGCAGGAAGCGTATGCAGCAATGCCCCACATCACGTTCGTGGAAGGCCTACCTAACCTGGCCGATTTGGAACCCGACACCTTGGTGGTTCTGGATGATCTCATGGCGGAGACGGATGCGCGGGTCACCCAACTCTTTACCAAAGGCAGCCATCATCGACGGCTCAGCATCATCTACATTGTGCAGAATCTGTTCAGTAAAAACAAAGAACATCGGAACATCAGCTTAAATGCCCACTACCTGGTGGTCTTAAAAAACCCGAGAGATACCACTCAACTGCTGCACCTGGCGAGACAGATGTATCCCGGCCGCACACCGTTTGCATTGGAAGCCCTTAAAGATGCCACAACCCCTCAGCACGGGTATATGCTCTTCGACCTGAAGCAAACCACCCCCGACCACCTTCGACTACGGACCGGCATCTTTCCCGGAGAGACTCACCACGTGTACATGCAAAAATAATGTAAACACACCTACAGTGGCTCCCCCAGCTGGGGTGTGTGTGTGTTTTGATGATGGGGATAATAAAAAAGAATGAATAGCACAGCAGGGTTATGTTCTCTGAAGTAGATAAAAAGAGCAGAATTGTGGGTTCTAGCATTAGTTGTACAGGATGTCTGCGCGAGTACGGAAGCACGCTCCCACGCTCCGTGTATTGAAGACGGCCCCACCCGAGGTAGTCCGAACCATTGTACGCGGTGCGGATCCTGCTCTCGTGTGCTGTCTGTGCGAGATTGGACTCAATATCTTAAAAGGCAACGTACCACTGACTCCGGCTCAGAGGACCAAGTCGACCAAGCATAAGACAGGTCTCCGAACCTTAGTCCAGAAGCGAGTGTCTCAAACACAAAAGAAAAAGGTGTTACAGAAAAGTGGATTTCTCGGGGCCATCTTAGCACCGTTGGCCGCTTCCGTGTTGGGTCCAGTATTGGGTGGACTCTTCGGCCGACAATGAACCACACGAAAAAAATGGTCCTCATCGAACCTCGGCTCCTTCAAAACCTCCAATCGCCCTACCCTGTCCCACCTACGGTGAAGACGATAAACACCCTCGATGGAGAGATGCAACAGATCTTAGAGAGACCGGGGTTAAGCGATAGTGAGAAAGTACAACGGTACAATGAGACGCTTCAGCGGTACATGACGTTCACGGACCAATACAAACCCCCCTTTCTGCTCCACCACCACCACCATCACCACGTGACACACCGCCGACCTCAGCACCGTTCCAACAGCCGGGTGGGGTACCTTCCACAGCTCCACAGTGGGTGGAAGACGAAGTCCTGAAGAGTGTACCTGCCTCGTTCATGAAACAAGCTGGCCTGGTATTACAACGGATGAAACAGAATGCTAACATGACTTGGAATGATAAAGGCGAACTCCTGGTACAGAATCAGGTTGTCCACGGGACCCACATGACGGATTTAGTGAATGACCTGATGCGTCAACGCAGGACGCACACGAATCCTCGAGGATGGGAGGTCTTCGCTCAAGGCTTGAAAGACATGCATGTACCACAGGAATTGGTGGGGAACCCCGAGCGCTGGGCCTTTATGCAGAATGTGAGTACACCACCAGAACCTTGGGAACCGGAGTCACCACCCAAATCACCACCACGGCGGGCACCTACGTTTTCACCCCTTTTACCACGCCACCCCTGCAACCACCAAGAGCTAAATCACCGCGACCATCACGACGATTAGCGCCCAAGGGCTGGGAGAAGTATTAAAACCAACAGCAGCAGCAGGACAGCTCAGTCATCATGTTTTACCTCACCCTACCCAGTAACAGCTCGGCTGATGTGTTTCCTGACAACACCTTGACCAAGTACGTGACCCAGTTACCGCAACCGTTGCATTTACCTGGACGCTGGGAATGTGGACTCGTGGATATCCAATACCCTTACTCGTGGTACAACGTGCGAGCCAATGAAGTATGGTACGAGGTGACCTACGAAGGACAAGAAACTCGACTCAAACTACCCGAAGGTCAATATGATACCCCCAAGGAGTTCATGGGTGGGCTGAGAAGTCTGATGCATTATAAGTCTCTACGAGACGTCACGAATACTTCAAAACCCATCAAATCTTTCCCCTTCAAAAATCATGTGGACTTCGATTACAACGCACACAACGACAAGGCCAATCTCACGCTCAGCCCCAACGTGAGTGTCGAACTCAGTGCTACCCTACAGCAAATGCTGGGTTTCAATTACCAGGGGTACGCTGGCCCCACCGGCGAGATAGGCCACATCCCGATGGACATGCGTGGTGGTATGTATGGCCTGTACGTCTACTCGGACGTGGTCGATGCACACATTGTCGGCGACAGCAACGTACCTCTACTGCGCGTCTGCCCGGTGAAAGGCACGTATGGAGCTCAAGTCACCCACAGTTTCAGGCATATCGTGTATCTACCGGTCAGTCAGACCGATATTAGCTCCATCGTCATCGATATAAGAGACGACACGGGACGACCGGTGGCATTCGAACGAGGAAAAGTGGTGCTGACACTTCATTTCCGTCAAGTCCGAGCGGTTCACTTTGCATAATGAAGGTGCCTTATCAATGCCATACAGCCAGTTACGTCGATCATTACACCAAACAGGCCGGGGGTAACTTTCCTGTCTTTGCGGGTACACGCATGCAACGAGGACATGGACTGGGGAACATACTCGGGAGCATCGTCAAAACGTTTCTGCCCTTGGTGACGCGTGGGGTCAAAGCGATCGGCAAACAAGCGGTGCGCAGTGGACTGCAAGTGGCGGGTGATGTCTTGGGGGGTACGGCACCCAAAGAAGCCTTGAAACGGCGGGCCAAAGAAGCGGGAGGCGTCTTGGTGGCCAAAGCACAACGCACCGTAGGGAATAAAAGAGCTGCCCCACCGAGACCACGCACCAGTCGACGACCGACCCAGCGACGACGCACATCGAAGAAGACAAAGGATATCTTTTCTTAAAGATGGCTTTCATCCATGCCGAGTCGTGTCCTTCTACCAACAGTGAATTTGATTTATGGACCGTCCCAGCTACTCAGACCAGTGCCGAAGAGGGTCAATGGGTGGAACATCTGCCCCTTTCCAGCATTACAGCCACAGGCCCCATTGAATTCACCATCACCAACGCAGATACGACCTACCTGGATTTAGCCCATACGTACCTATATGTGAAAGCTAAAATCACCAATAAAGATGGGACAGTCCTGAAAGCAGAGGCACCCGTGGGTCCAGTGAATCTCTGGCTTCATTCGCTATTCCAGCAAGTGGATATAGCCCTGAGTGATAAACTGGTGAGCGCCTCGACGAACACGTACCCGTACCGAGCCTACATCGAAACACTGTTATCCTACGGGCGTGACGCTAAAAAGTCGTATTTGACAGCCCCGTTGTTCTACCGAGATACCCCAGGCAACATGGAAGCGAGTCCTGATAATGCCGGCTATACGGAGAGAGTGGATTTCACAGCAGAGAGTCAATCGGTCGATATGATGGGACGTCTGCATGCGGACTTATTCATGCAGGACCGATACCTCTTGAATGGAGTACCTGTCAAAATACGACTAGTGCGCGCAACGCCTGCGTTTGCCTTGATGGCCCCGAATGAGGACCTCGAGTATAACATTGTCATCCAAGAAACAAGTCTGTTTGTACGCAAAGTGAAACCCAGCCCAGGTGTACAGTTGGGGCACATCAGAGCCTTGGAGAAAAAACCAGCCCAGTACCCGATTCGACGAGTACAGACCAAGGTCTTTTCCGTTCCCAAAGGCAATATGATTGTCAATCAAGAAAACCTGTTCCTGGGGGATTTGCCCAAGCGTTTAACCCTAGCTTGTGTGGAGAACGTCAGTTATAATGGGACTCTCTCGAGGAATCCGTTCAACCTAAAAGCGTTCAACATCAATTTCGTGGCCCTGCATGTGGATGGCCAACAGGTACCGACACGCCCCTTACAACCTAACTTTGGAACGGACAATTACATCCGGAGCTATCTGAACCTCTTCACAGCAACTGGCCAAATCAACCAAGACGAGGGAAATATGATCAGTCGAGACGATTTCGGCAGCGGGTACACATTGTTCTGTTTCGATCTGACTCCCACCTTAGACAACGATCATCAACTGAGTCTCATCAAGAAAGGCAACTTACGCTTGGAACTGCACTTCAGGACACCTTTACCGAAAACCATCAATGTGATCTGCTACGCTGAGTTTGACAACATCATTCAAATCGATAAAAGCCGTAACGTGCTGTGTGACTTCGCCACCTAACATGGATACAGACCAGATAACCACGGTGCTGGAGACTGACCCAGGAACACGTAGGGTGTTTCAAGGAGTGTTCGCCCGAGATGTGTTCCCATTAGACCGTGTGTATCCGGCTGCTTACGTCCTGAACACAGACCCGATGGATCGGCCCGGTGAACACTGGGTGGCCGTGTACTTGACAGAAGAGCAGGGTGAATACTTTGACCCGTACGGCCTACCACCCCTCCATCCCGATTTAACAGACTTCATGGATCAAGGCACAGAGACGTGGTGTTGGAATACTAAAACGTTGCAAAGCCTGGACAGTATGGTGTGCGGACAATATTGCTTGTGTTACCTGTACCATCGATGCCGGGGAAGACCCTTATCTACCATCGTCCACATGTTTAACGAGTACCCCCCAGGCCGAGGACCGAGATGTACTCGTCTATGACTGGGCCGCCCATCATTTCAATGTACAAGACCCGTTCTGGGCTTGAATTCGTTCAATGTACATACGCCCCCTGTTCTGGGCTTGAATTAATTACAAGCCCCTTGTTCTGGGCTTCAGTTTTCACGTGGTTGTTCTCACGTTGTTGTTGTTCACTGAATAAAAAATGAGATCTCACCAAAAAAAACCCCTGTCTTGTGTGTTTTATTCATAATGCATCTGGAGATTCAGTCAAATTGAAATCAGTGGTGTAGGATGGGGCCAAAATATCACCCATCAAGGTTAGAATGCAAGCGCACTATAGTAAAAAATAGAGAGCCAATGAAATCAGCCCACAGACCAAGTACGTGTATTTGGTCTAGATTTGGAGCGGGCATTTCATTGAGGTACGTGTATACGGTGAGTGAAGAGACTCGTCCAACACGTATAGATTATGACTATAAGTTCTTTGTATTCTCCGAACCTTGCCGAAAGGGAGACCGTTTGACAGGTAACCTTTTGATCCACGCGTGCGCAATGCCGGGGATGACGCGCGCACTTCCGGAGAACCCCCGCGCGCGCGCGCGCTGCGTGCTTGGGCGGGCCAGGCCGGTGAAAAGGTCCCGGAGGTTGAACATCCGGACGTCTAAGGACGTCTCTTTCAGTGCTCGGGATGTGACCCATCAATACCCAGTAACCCAACAGAGGTGTTAAGACCATGATATAACCTGCTCGGAACATGGTTAGTACGAATGATTCGGTGGTGGAGGTGGTGGTGTTCAATAAAAAAAACTGCATGAAAACCCAAGTGAAGTTCGAATATTTATTAAGGTGAACAAGTGATCAAGTATGTATGTACAAGTATATAAGGCACCGTTTCCAATTATCGTTCGCGAATGAATCGTTTATTTCGTCAAATTTTCTCGAAGTCGCGATTTTCCAAGGCGCGAGGGAATGGGTTTTTTTCTTCAAAATAAACGATTCATTCGCGATCGCTGTTCGAATGGTTTTTTTCTTCTGTTGGCAATCGTTTTTCAATCGAGAAAATTCTCGCGAATAAAAAGCGATATCGCGATTCAATCGCTTTTTAATCGAGAAAATATAAACGATTGAAAAAACACGATTGAGGATTATAGCCGAAAGTAGTACGCCATTGGTTCAGCCTGACTGACCCGCATACACGTTCGAGCTTCTAACACTTCAGTCAGACTATATAAAGTTCGATCATTTTTTCTTCTTCCTTTTCCATTCTTTGCCTAGTGTAAAACTATAGCGTGTTTCTGTACAGTTGGCGGTTATATAGATACGATGGGGATATTGAAAGAAATTGAAAAAAATATCTATATATATACATAGGAATAATGGTTATGCATATAATTATAACTTCATATTTATATATATTTTGTACGGGACACAGGCCCGGATATGGTCAGATTGGGTCATTTGCACTTGCAATTTCGTCTATTATTTTGGGTATTTCTGTGTTTTAAAGCTGGTATTATTTCAGATTTCTTGTGTAGTATTTTTCGTGAACGTTTTTGGCATCTGTGCGGGCTGAAATTTTTAGTTGATTCATCAGATTTTCGCTGTACGCGTGGTTTTTTGTCCTACGATCACCATTTTCCTTGTGTAGATAGATGGCGCGGTATTGAATATACCATTGTCATACGGGGCTTTTGAGTCTTCGCAAGCACTTAATTATTAATATATAGCGCGGGCTATTTGTAAAAAAATTCACAACTGGTTAATCCAATAAGAGATGAAATTATATAATATTCAGTTGGTTTTTGGTTTGAGCTTCCCTTTGGAATCATTCATAGTTCATTTATCAAAATATAAAATTAAAATAAAAAGTATTGTACATATGCGAATCCAACCGTTATATGCGATTCAATCAAAAAGATATGTATTTGATATAAATATGAAATCACTGCCGCGAATATTCTTATAATAAATAAAATTAACTTGATGGTGATTTTTTGAACTTATTCACATCTCAATAGTTTAAAACTGTACCAAAACATGAATGGATACCCTTTCCTAATGTATGTTTTACTATAACAAAATATACATATTTAATTACACTATTTTTCACCTTAATTAACCTAGAAATTCTCGGCTGGAAGGCTAAGCTGTTCTGGGTTATCGCCATGCGCACATTCACACCTCTATCAAGCCTGTGCCGTAATCATTCTGATAATGCAATCAACGAACTCAAATCCACTTATGACCTGTACCCGGTATTTACAAAACAGGATATTGTGACTATCATCCTGTATCATTAATACATTGTCGACTCACACGATTATTGAATAAACATGTAATTTTGTCATTTACGCTTCGCCAGAGTAAATCTGAGCGCGAACGTCACAGGAAGCATGGTACAGGAATATGAAAGATATTTCCAGCATACGCCCTACTTCGGCTTGTAGGAGACTATAGATCGTGAATCATATATATTATTCGGTTATCTTACGCATTTATACAGTATAGTATAGTAATATAGGTTACATTACATGTAGTTCCCAGTTCGCGGATAGAGCGGCGTACGACGGCAACACGGCCTATGTGTCAAATATCACTCCGCCTCACGATTCTCTCGCGCCTTGAAAAAAACGATTCTCTCGCGATTGAAGATTCGCGATCAAGAACGGATCGCGCATGGGTAAACGATTCAAAAACGATATCGCGAGAGAATGGTTTTTCCAGAAAAGGTTCAATCGTTTTTTCTCATTTTTTTTCTCGATATCCTCGCGACTGATTCGCGATTGATCGTTTTTCAATCGAGAAAATTGAAGAAAAATCGCGACTGAAGAAAAAACGATTAATGGAAACGATCCCTAAGAACATTGCAAACAAGAATTGAGGTGAACGTATGTATAGAGAGAGAGAGAGAAATCACAGTGGAGTATATAACAGTTCAACCGAGTCCTCGCACTGACGTATATCGAGTACTTATTCAATAGAATGACAAACAAGTTCATGGTGTAATGTATATATAGAGAGTTATTTAGAGTCCAAATATGTATGTCCATTAGAAAAGTGCGGGTATAAGATATGTTCACAAGTCCAAGTAAGTGGTACTGATGCCATCGGCCAACACTTTCCGTTTCGGGTAGAAAAATGTGAAGGCATCTCGTTTCTGGATGTAGGTTCGCATCTGGTGGTCGACGACGCGGAATCCTCGGTTAGTGCCACTCGCATTGGTCTGGCTTTGGAGCACGTCCAGGTACAAGGCTTTGTCGATGGCGGGGTCACGCCGGTTGACTCCTTTGCAACTGAACTTATTGTTTCCATCTCCACCGTAACAGAAGTAGGTCTTGGACGACAGGGCGATCATGGCATCGCCACTCCACTCCAGCTTAAACAGGCCCGGTGTCTGCTTGTCGTACTGGTAATGGTCACGTCGAGGTAGCCACTGGTCCCGTTCCACCTCATACTGTGCGCGTAACTCCGGTTTCACCAGGGACTCCCAATCCGCATTAGAGACGGCCATGTAGGCAGAGTCCGTGTCCATTTCCATGAGTTGCCAATCGGCTGGATGGAAATACACACCCATGAAATCGTAGAGGAACTGGAGCATCCTCAGTTTGGCCACCTGGTATACCATACATCCAATTTGGAGGGGCAGGTTGTAACGAATGACCTTTTTGGCTGAAGAGATTTCATAGGTATCATCATCGATGACGTCGACGGACCGAAACAGAGGCGAGTTGATCTTTTTGCGGGCTTGTTTGGTTGTACAGATATTGACGTTGACGTGCTTGTCTTGGTTCGTGACCGTTTTTCCGTAGTAACCATTGCCTGTCAATTTCCAAGATTCACCGATGATGGCCTGACTAGGATCTTGATCGCCTTGACGACGGGCAGACGTGACGATGTCGGCATTCCGCGCTAAACAGGCATTGGGCACGTACTGAAGGACTTGGTACACGCGCGTCACTTCGAGACCATGGCTCATGTACCACTGTAGCAGAGGGGTACCCAGCAAGATTTTCTCTGACCACATACTCCCAATCAACATTCGACGAGGTTGTTTCAATACGTCATGTTCCTCAGCATAGGCGCCCATGGTCTCTCCAATGTCAGCCCGACCCACCAGCGTGTTCTTGAAGATAGGCGGGCACTGGGCGAAGAGGGGCTTGAGATGGTCGGAAACATGGAGGTCGCATTCCACAAATCCATACAGGGTCCCGGAACGAACGGCGTCGAAAAGCTGTGGCAGGGTCAAGAGTGGTCGGCGACTCAACGGGTACTCGCGCGCTTTTAGGAAGTCGCGTAAGTGTGGGAGGGTCTGGCACATGGTGTGAAATTCACACTCCCATAGTTCGATCAGATCGTACCCCAACTCTTTGACGTAATCTCCATTCTCCACCACTTCTGCTCGTAATTCTTCTGCCGATTTCCCACGTCGTTCGTTGAAGCGTCCATCGCTGAAAGGACATTGGTGGCCGTGCCAGTAACACCCATAAAATTGAAATACGGTCGGTGTTTCTTGTACAAGGGCAAACCCATCGACGGGGAGTCGACGATCTCCTATGCGCTTCTCTGTGGCGTTGGTCTGATGGCGTATATAAATTCCCCGTCGATCGGCTTCCCAATCCAACCACTGGTCGGAGAGATGTTTGTATGGCGTACGTTGACGTGTGAAATGTTGACCGTCTGCCAACCAGCGCGTATAATGCCCGCTGGGCATGGGTTGGGCGAGAGACCACAGGTACAGGGCATTGGCGTCGAATCCAATGATTTTGGCACAGGGTTTCCCACCGGGAGGAGTAGTGACATCCTTCTCATGGTAGCGGTGAAAAATAAGGCTAGGTCCGCCGACGATGTTCTGTTTTAAACAATCGTACATGTCCTCATCTTTTTGTTGTATCAGCGAGAAGTAGGTAGGACACTCTTGGAAGAGATGGCGAAGCGCGAGACCCGGTAAGCTCAAACACTCCTTGAAGATGTCGACGTGCATCTCGCGACGAAAGAGTTGAACCATTTTCTCGGCCGCTTCGAGGAAAGGGACCACATCTAAGTTGTTATACCACACCAGGAAATCTCGCAAGGTCTGCATGTGTTGGTCATTCCATACCTGCTGTAGTTCCCGGTACGTGTCTTCGGGACATTCCACTTGCTTGAGATCGTCATAGAACGCGTCCCGGGGTGGCAACTGTGTTTCCTCCAAGCGGTCGAGCGTCGATATGTAGGTGTAAGGGAACCTCCCTTTGGTTTGTGCACAGTCATAGGCCTTCACCCACTGATCGTAGCTGTAATTGGGAGCTAAGTAGTTCCGTACATCCAGGAAATGGAGTGATGTGGTGGTGAGGGCCATGTGGTTGTTGATCTTTTTGATGACGGACTTGATGGTATCGGACTGGGCCAAGTAAGGGTAGAGAAATTCCTTCACCATGTTCAGATCGTATCGCCCCGAGTTGAATCCGAGGACCGGTAACTGGCCTAAGTATTGCAGGAAGCGGATTTTCAATTTCTCCGCATACGGTTTAGGTAAAGGCACATCCTGCAGTTGCAGCCCACTGTGTTCCATTTCCTGTCTGTCAAATATTTTCCCACTGTGCTCCATTTCCTCTCTGTTAAATATTTGCCCACTATGCTCCATCTCGGACTCTTCATCGTCACTGAACGATACACCCAGTGTAGGAATCCGGTCGTCGAGTTGGTCCAGTACGTCCTGGAACTGGGACACCAATAGTTCTGTACTGGCCGCACTGACTTCCTCTAAGTACTCCATCATCCGGGTAATCAAGTCATGGGCGTCGCCGGTGGACACGAAACAGACCGGTGCAGCGTCATAGCCAGGTACGTTGCTGGAAATACTCACACTCAGGAGAATATGGCGCTGTGTCCACTGTGTTTTCGCCGAGGCCGCATCCATCGGTTCCAACATCGCCTCGAAATCGTAACATGCGCGGTAGGGGAAATAACGATGCTCTTCTGGTATGATGAGACCTTCATCGGCCAGTTCCTCGAAGATGGTGGGCGTGTTATGGTACACGCCGCCAGGAAATTTCCGTTTGACAGTGTGATCACAAATCTTTTCGTGTCGATGTAAAAGCCCAGAGTGTTTGAACACCCGATGGCATTGGGCACAACTGTAGGATTGCGCGTACAGACTCATATCATAGATCAGGGAAAAATGATTCACCCCGCCGTCGTCAAAGATGTTGACTTTCATGGTGGAAGCATACCGTTCTGAAGACCGATGCACCGATTCAGCCACAAATGTGTCATGACTCTCCTCTTCATCCTCCTTCTCTTCCCGTAGTAAACGGTACACAAAGATATTGACGTTGAACAGGGACTCCACGACATCCAAATTCTTAAAAGAGACTCCCCGGAAGTGCCGCGGATCTAGGCCTTGTTCCTGTAAATATTGTCTCCAATAGATATTGGCCACTCTATCACAAGACTTGGGGTTACACTCGTTCAAATGAATGGCCAAACACCGGAACAGACATTTCTGGTCTTTGTAGGGCCCGTTTGCGCCTCCGGTTAATGCATACAGTCCTTTTCGATTGAGCAGCCAAGGGGGTAGTAGTACAGGAGCACCGATCATATGATCTCTCATTTTGGTCACGAAAAATGTCAC
>JAVTVY010052751.1:0-25775 GCA_036873755.1 Hanleya hanleyi
AGTAGCCGTAGCAGTAATAGTAACCGGTAACCGGGGAAAGGAACATCCCTGACCTGAAATATCAATAAAACCAGTTATAAGTGAATTTGTCTTGACTTGTTTCTTATAGTTATGTTTCACCATTTCATCACCTATATGACATCCGGATATATGACAACAATTTATCAGCGTTGTTTATACAACAATTGTACCATAACGTTAAGCTATTATGGCCAAACAGACGTTGAGAGTGAACTGATAACATGCTCATAAATCCTGGCCATGGATACATATAGTTATTCAACACCTGACATGTTATTTTTATATAACCTTGCTAGATGTAACCATTTTAATCCTTCTTGTGTGCACTGATACACTGATAATACAATTCAGGTATTTGCCTTTACGACAAAAATTGTAAATTTTGGCCCATAACCCAATCCATAAGCTTTTCTCATTAATTATGCAATAGAACAATTAGATTAGAAATCAATTTGATACTTAAGATGTCGGTGCAAAAAAAAGAAATCAAATTCTTTAACATTCGATGAACTACAGAGATAAAATTACAAAATCCAATTATTAAAACAGTTTGCATTAACATTTAACACTTCGTATGTGGTGAGCTTCCTATAGCTTTAGACTAAATTAAATTCTATGACTTTTCAGTATTTCAAGAGATTTGCAGGACTTCCACCATCCGTACGAACCCTGAACGGTAATCAGATTAGCTGAACACCGTACCTTCACAGTCAGGAAACTCAACAGTCAATGCATTCCAGCTCACTATTCTGGGTATATATATTCCTGTGACCAGTACATATATAGTGTCAATGTCATGTGAACATAATGAATGGCCTTCACATGAAATCCATAATCATACTTTTGACCGGTTTAACATTCAAAATACAACAAAAAAATCCATTAAGGAATTATTCATAAAAGTACTGGCAAGAAATTCTTTTGCCTTTAAAAATGACAATTAATGGCACAGGGAGATTTGTCCTGAGAGTCAATCGATTAATTCTATTCCTCCATCTAGTAATTTAGCAATGGCAACAAATCTGCTTAAACTAGTCATTTAAGTCGCAATTTTGATCTATAAGAGTCTATTGGCCTAAATTCCACAACTCACAATGGTTAAACATTCTAGGTTACACCTGTCGGTGTCCGAAGACAACCCTGACAAACTCAGCCTTTTCCTGGCGTTTACCCGCCAAAACACAAAACACGTGTTACGACTTTAACCCACAACAGGTCATGAATCGCCCAATTTCCGACACTTGACTCACTGACTTGTACAAAAATAGCTTACGGCGACAGTAAACTTTATCAAGGCAGATTCAATGGCTAATATTACATATTCTTAACTATTCTGACAACAAATCCATGGTAATTTCATCTTGAGGCCCGTTCAACCCATATATCCGGGTCTTCTCTACCTCCATACAATGGCAGTTTCACGGGAGGCGGTATAACAATCCTCGCTGGAGTTTGATTTGCTTGTCCACGACTTTCAGCCAATTGAAGGCGTAATTGCGTAACTCCCTACGCAACAATTCCATCTCGTTTGGTTGATCTCCAATCGCTGCGTTTTCTAAAGGTTCGGCCATGGTCGTGGTCGTCGCCCAATCCCCGGTTACTTATACTTCCAGATTGCACACTCAATTGTCGTAACAGAATTTTCCCAATCCCACTTCTGACACCAATGTGACGGATGGCGAGTAGTCACACGCAATAACAGGGAAAGACTGTATTTTGCTCAAGACAGGTTTATTCAGTTCTGATGCGACCACAAATTGTTCTCCTGAAGTATTGTAAATATATTATCACGTAACCAAGTAACTGTAACCGTTACAGTAGCCGTAGCAGTAATAGTAACCGGTAACCGTAGAAGTAACCGGTAACCGTAGAAGTAACCGGTAACCGTAGAAGTAACCGGTAACCGGGGAAAGGAACACCCCTGACCTTCACAGTCAGGAAACTCAACAGTCAATGCATTCCAGCTCACTATTCTGGGTATATATATTCCCAAAATGTCTCCTCACGTTGGTAACGAAGAGAACAGCTGTAACGCTGGAGAACTATATCAGGGGAGTTAACTCTAAGTTACATAAGCCAGTGACGCCCCGTCACATTGTTTCATAGCTATGGAAATATCAGTGATTCAAGGACAATTACCGTATAATTATTGGTTTTTAGATGTATAAATTTGAGACGAAACAGGATGTGAAACAGAAAAGACGAAATTGCCCGAGGGGTAATAATGAAGGAGAATTTCGCAAAACCAAAAAACATGAAAGATCTCCAGTACTATTGTGGCTACTTGAGAAGATCCAGAGCGAGAAATATAATTGCCTTTACTTGAACGAGGGTCTAAAATCGAATTATGTCCCCCGAAAGCTGTTCATTGAGGAAATGATAATTTCGTTCTTCTGGCTTCATTAAATTGTCCGAATTTAAATTGGACAGTTTGAAACAGTTTCCTCGCTAATATGCGATTTTCTTCAATTTATGACCGTTAGTTTCTTCAAACATGAAATATAATCCTCTATAGATCTATTGATTTTTCAATACAATGTATTAAATAGTTTGAAGGAAGTTATTTACCCGATCAGTTAATCGTCATGAGATAACGAGTTGCAGTCAGATTTTCACACCCTCTCGCATTTATCTTTTTATTGTGAGAATCATGTGCGTGAAATCGATGTTATCTCCATTTGAATCGATTTTCAGAAGTTTAATTTTCGAGAAAATTCCCCATCCTCAGAGTTTTCTAGAAATGAACCTTTTTTTATAATAAAACTAGTGATTGTGCGACACAAGTGTGAATGGCCAGGTTGAAGTGGCTTTCACTCAATCAGCATCAAATTTTTGCCACTCATAATAAGATTTTGAAGGCTAGTATTTTACCTTGCAAACATTTATTCAGCAAAATAATCTCACCTGGACAGAAAACTCGATATAGTACCTTTTTACTGATTTTTCTCGAACATTTGAACCCTCAGATGGGATGCAAGTCCTTAAATGAGCATCTATGGACTACTTGCAGTGTACACACTTAGCCCAGAAGGTGTAAATTACACCTCTACGGGGTGTAAATGGCTTGTCCCAGGGCTAACACCATTTTGGGTGTGAATTAACACCCTCTCCGAAAGGTGTAAATTTACACCTTCTCGAAAAGGTGTTAAGTTACACCTTTTTTTCTCACATTACACCTTCCATGGGTGTTCATTCACACCTTCTGAATAAAATTGGCACCTTCGAGACAAATTTATAAGCATATTTTTGGGGGAACCCAGCATCCCATGGGTGTTTATTTACACCTTTTGGCCACAACTAAACCTTTCAGTGGTGTTAATTTACACCTTTTCAACAAAATTACACCTTCTTTGGGTGTTCATTCACACCTTTTAGGCAAATTTGAATCATCTAGGGGTGCTAAAATACACCTTCTGGTGATCATTCCATCTTTCAGGGGTGTTAAATCACACCTTATTAGTAAGAATTACACCTTTCATTGGTGTTAATTTACACCTTTTGACCGAGATTACACCGTCTTGGGTGTTTATTTACACCTTTTGGCCAAAATTAAATCTTCTAGAGGTGCTAAAATACACCTTCTGGAGACGATTCCATCTTCCAGGGGTGTTAAAACACACCCATTTCGTGAGAATTACACCTTCAAAAGGTGTTAATTTGCACCTTTTTAGTGAGAATTAGTGGTGTTCGTACCACCCAGTAATGCTCTTGGTTGAGGTACACAATAAGAACATTAACACAAAATATATGTATGATATATTTTATTAAGGAAATCACAAAAAGCACATTTACATTGGTCTTTTCATGTTAGCCCTCCCTGATATTATGTTCACTCTCAATCCCTGGAAGCACAAAGTTCAAACGATTGAAAATACAAGCATCCCAACCCAACCTAAATTGAGCACGTTATGTTCATGTCACTTATGCCTCCAACTTTCACCCGCCTACAGATATCGTACAACTATTTATATACACACAAGTCAAAGCACAAAGTTCAAACAATTTACAGCACAAAGTTCACAAGCAACCCAACCCAACCCAAATTCAGCATGTCCTGCTGCATATGACAGCGACCCCCCCCCCCTCCTCACCTCATCCCATAGTACAGACATCAAACAGCTATAATATATACAGATGAATCTTAACCCTCAAAGCACAAAGACTTAAATATACAAGCACTCCAATCCAGGTACCGACCAAGAAGTAAAATAAGTTGCTCATCCTAAATAATAATTGGGTATCTTGAATATCCTAAATAATAATTGGGTATCTCTGCTCGTATGTGTTAATACAGGTTTCATGAAAAGTTACCCTTCATTATATTTTTCACCCTGAATACAAATGGATGCACATGTATGGGGCCGATTTAACAACTTACTCCATGGAAAAAATTAATAAAAATAAAGGTAACAGATAATAATGAAATAAAAACTAGCAATCCGGTTACATATCCATGATCAGTGTTCTGGGTTCGTAAACAGATATTTGCCATAGAATAATTTTCTTAATGACAACGGGTGTGTGTGGGGGGGGGGGAGCAGATCTTTGCCATGGAATACTTTTGTAGATGACCCTCTGGGTGCCTAGCCTCTGAGAACGAAAGTCGAAAACTCTCAGATAGTAGGGCGTATCAGGTAACAAAAATGGCAATGACACTGGATGGGAGAGTTGGGGAGGGGGGGGGAGAGAGTTGTACATAATCTTCTGGGATGCCTAGCCTGAGACCGAAAACTCACAGAGAGTAGGGGTAATCAGTAACAGAAACTGACAGCAACACCAGATCCAGCCGGGTGGGGGTGGAAACTGACAGCAACACCAGAGCCGGGGTTGGTGGGTGTGGGGGTGGAGATTTGTACATAACTTTCTGGGGTGCCCTAGCCTCTGAGACCGAAAATTGGACAAGCGGTAAAATATACACATTAATATGTGTCCGAATGTTCATAACAGGGGTTTTATTAGAAGGCGACAATTTTTGGGACTACTTTCAACAGGGCAGCCACCTACTTTGCTTAGTTGTCTGTATTACTCAATGTTAAATGCCATAATAATAGCCTGCTACTTTGGTGAATTGCCACCTACTTGAAAAGTTAATGAAACCCTTACATAAGTATGATACAGCGTCATGGTTCAAGAATGTTTTTCTGTAAGTGAGAAGTAGCTCTTACTGCTTCTGTAACTTTGTCACCGTCCTGATAACGGTAGGTCTTGGCCTTGTATAGGACAACTTCAGAAAAAGCAGTTCGAGTTATGTCAAGGAGTTGTTAACTTTCTCGTTGTAGCGTATATTGAAAAACCAATATGCGGTGAGCAGGCATTTCAATCCCAGCAGGAGATCCGTCGTGTCCAAAAGCTTCTGCTTCTATTCTCCACATAGACAGAGATGGTATCCGCGGTCTCCATATTGGAACCCTGGTGGACAATAATTGGTGTCATAACAGCAGGAGTTACCTGAAAGTAACATAAAAGATATATAAGCATATGGGATTGATAGTATTCTTCAATCATAATCTTTTACCATCATGACCATTGAGTCTTCTGAATTATACGTTGAATGTCCAAAAACCTTTTATTCTGCCTGCGGATGTAATAATAAATCATATCGTGTGTACAGGTAGGTGTCAGTTTGTACGCTAGACAGGCTTAAAAAATATCAAACCAGGCCAAATTCCAATTCGAACCAGCATCGCTCATTACTAAGTTATATATATACATACACGTAATATAGGGGAAAAGATGCCCTAAAGTTTTTACTTGTATACTCATTGACGTTGTATGTTAGATCTATGTGATTAGCATCAGAAACTATATCGATTACACTCGTGAAGAATCATTCACCAGTTCAATGGCCAGTTGATCTGTATGAGAAAAAGAATCCATATTAAATTAAATGATGAGAAATACATCTTGACAGCTCCATCCAGCCTCCCCGCCCCAATCATTTTGTTTTGCTTTCATTGGTTGAAAGAAGGCAGTTTCAGTTAATTATCTCCCTTTGATTTAAATTACAATAAACAACCCATTCAAGGATAAAATGTGTAGGAAAGTGATATTTTTATTTGGCAAACAATTGCATGTCCAGTATTCCAACATCTACGAACTGGTTGGTCGATTCAAAATCTATATACCTTCCAAATAATTCATGTCAAACTTAATCTGCATTATGTCCTGCCCATCCAAGTGAAAATCATGCCGATCAATAGATTATTGCATTTTAGCAGGTTTGCAAAATACTCACACTTTTTATCATCTTCTTGCAATATTGACGGATTTTCCTTCAGCGTCTTTAACTCCTCCTGTTTTTGTTTTGAAGCCAATATGTTGAACACTGCTGACGTGTATTTCTTCATGCTTCCAAGGAACTCTTTATCAATGTCCTTCCCCACAAGTGTGTCAAAGTCTCTTAAGAACTGGAAACAGAAGAAAACAAATCCAATTAGTATTATGTTGTTAGAAACCCATTCAGTTTTTTAAGTTATTAAGAAGACTCTTTATGAATTTGTGTATCATCATCCAATATCTGACCAAACAGTTTTTTTAACCACGAATAGCTTTAATAATTAGATAATCATTATATTTCCATGCAGTACCAGTACTCTTAATGCTGAGCGTCAAGAGAGGAAGAATTACCATTGTTTTTGGTATGACCCTGGCAGGGTTTGAACCCACAACCTCCCGCTTGTGAGACAGTCATATCCAGTAGCATCCTCGCGAGCCAGTGTATCGATCAGTCCATTGGGATCGAAACACTGGCTTGGTTATAGTTACCCATACGAGTTCTGGATATAAATAGATGAAGCGGTTTCCCCTGAATCAATCCAGTCAGTGAACGCGCTAAGCTGGTTGATTAGGCCAATCCGCTGCGAGATATCAGATGTGACAGGTTTCAATTTCATCGCGGGCCGATCTGCTTTGATGTCAAGCGGAAATCGACATCAGAAGTCAAAGCAAAAACCGCATGCTGGAGATACCGACATGCTAATTCAAAACAAGCGCGGTGGATGAAATGTACGAGATTGTATAATAGAGGCATCGACTCAAGAACTCATTCGAATCACCCAAAAAGTCCAGGTAAACCCTCTGCGAGGATTTAGGATTTACCTGGACTTGTGAAGATTATCCAGCAGGTAATCAGAGTGCGGTGCAATCAAAAGGAGATAACCCAATAACCCAATCTTAACATCTTTTGTATTGTAAGAGTGAGGAATGCTGTCAAATTACCTCCGCTTGCTACAATGTAACTTTACATGTATTCATGAGCCAATTGTCCTCTTCACTGAATTCAGACCAATATTATATTCATACTTAGTGGATATTGGAGCTGGGTAGCTTAGCTTAATTTGATTTCATGCTTTACCACTGCGCTCACAAGTCTTGATTGGCGGCCAGCACCAACAGGGTGAACATACATTCAAAGTAATGATCACTGTTAGCCTAAAGTATCAATCTTCAAAACATCAAGGGTTCACTGTGAGCCAAATGCAAATTCTTTTGAATGATAGACCTCAATCTGCCAATTTTATCCATATAAGGGATCAGCGAACGAGAACCAAAGATCACGAGAATGAGACAGACAGAATATCCCGAGAAATGCAAATTTCAGTCATAAAATTTCAAAATACAGAACCAATAGCAGCCAAACCTCAGTCACGAATAAACATATTCTGTGACAGAACCTTGTTTACATGTCCAGCCATTTCGGTCGGTTCTAGAGGCTGAATAGAATCCTAAACATATTTTGGAAATTCTATATGTGTAACTGAATTCTAAGAACTATTTTCAAACATGATTTGTTCTTCTAATTATGAGCATGGGAGTATTTCCCCTTTCTCTGTCAAGTAAAATCTACTCACATTGTGAGAAGAATCATCGCCTGGAAAAGGCCATCAATAATTCTCCGCCTCTGAGCTGTGGAAGGTTCTGTTTGCTTTTCGAGTGTCTGGGTGACGTCTGTATCAAAGGCTGGCAGAGCAAAGTTCAATGGCTCTTGACCAAGAGTAGGTGTACTGCTACTGGGTCCAATCCTACAACCAGTAAGAACCACAACTGATAAACTTTCCACAATGTAAATGATATTTATCGTCTTATATATCAAAGTTCCATTTTTATTAACTGGAAATATACACAGAAACAAATAGTAAATTTATGTTTTGAAATGTCAATCTCACAATGTAAATGATACTTATCATCGTATGCATTAAAGTTCCATTTTTATTAACTGGAAATATACACAGAAACAAGAGTAAATTTATGTTTTGAAATGTCAATCCCAACACAGTAGTCGAGCCCAGCCCATGTAACTGAATCAAGTTTACATTCTTTGGAAAAGAAACAAAACTACGGTAATCAGACTGTATGAAAGTTGACTTACACAGTTGATTGTTCAAGTTGAGAATGCATTTCCACAGTGTCACTTGGACCAGTGTCTGTGCTTTCCTGAAATGGGCCAGTGTCTGTGCTTTCCTGAAATGGGGAAAAATATAAATTTTTCAACTGCGGTTTAAGGACGCACATAAGTAACTGGCTATATCCTGGGTAGTCTGCATAGAAACAGAGTAAGTCAAATATACATGTATTCACATATTCATTGAACTGAAACGATTGATCACAGTGTAGCTACAAAACCAGAAGTGAATAATAATTATAAGACTTAATAAAATTAGCAACGGTTCCGGTCAGATTAACAGTGAATAACAGTGATTCACTTCCAAACACTGCTTTGTGGTGCGAATACATTGGGTATCATATGGAATATCAAAGACGGGGTAGACATCACAGGAGAACACGAATCATTGATACCTTATCAGTACGCTCTGGAACATTGTGAAATGCTCCGTCTGTTGTCGTATGCTGTAATATCTTGATTTTGGACTTATCGGGTATCTCATCCTGGTCGTCGAGGTCCACGAACTCTTCAAAATCAGCATCATACAACTGGAAAATAAATAAATCACATTTAAGTAAGTGCCGCAAACAATCTATCAGTCAATCTGTGTCATATACCCACGAAACTAAGCCGTCATATACCCATGAAACTAAGTCGTAGGGGCCGAAGAGGACCTACAAACACCGATTCTCCAGTCCAGCCCAGCTCTTTTTAAACGTATTCAAAAGCTTACCCGTCCTGTGGAGGTCCGACCTCAGGGGAACGGCGCTGGTCAGACCACTATATATTATGCCTGCTGTAAACGGTGGACTGAATTAGGCTAATCGGATTATAAAGGCGCACGGTCGATCGTCTAGCCTCGCCAGGGTCCGGTTATTTCGGCGGTGTTAATAAATATATACGACTACTCCCCGTAGTTAGACTCAGATGGAGACTGTTCGCGACTGAACAATTAAATAAAAAACGGACAAGTGAAGTAATTTTCACATTCTTTTTGCGATGGTTCTAGACTTTTTCCCAAAATATTGGAAGACACAATAATACATACATAATACATCGATAATATTTCTAAAAGATTGAACTATATTTCACGTCAGTAGCTTCATTAAATCATTCGTCTGATATGAGCTGTCTGTCCAGTGCCGAATGTATTACTGTATTGTATTTTCCCCAAGTGTCCGTAAAAATCAATAGTTAATCACTACCAAAACACAAGCCTTGTCCGTAACAGTAAAGGAGTTGTCTCCCCGGGGTTTCTTCAGGGGATATCAAAGCTCATGATCCGAGAGACGGAGCTACCGAACTCCCAGAGGCATTTCCGAAAAGTATCCAAGCTTACATTCCGCTATTATCTCATCTGGCCCCGACAAATCAGTCCCGCGGGTCAGATATCAAACTGTGTGATGACATGAGCCCTGTTATCCCTCGTATTATGTATAGGAGTCCCACCAGGGCCGTCCCAGGGAGTACCGGTCTGGTCAGGTCCGTATATATAGCGGTAAGGTTTTGAAGCCTGTTGTTTTAAACATCATATAATTCTGGTTTCATATTAATAAAGTTATATGTGTAAATAGTAAGGGTAAATAGTACCTCAAAATATCCCAAGCATATCGTTCCATGGTGATCCAAGTGTTCCACTGGGCGTTATTAACTATTCCTATTACACTGTGTACTAAAATTCACTATAAGTATACTGCATTGAACTGAGCAAAGCTATCACTGAACAAATTTATGCCGCCATATTGGATTCGCATTCAGGCAAATGAGCTGAGCATTTTGAAGCACATTTTCAACAGTGACGTGTTCGAGGTAGTTGCACTCCTATCTAATGAAGATAATACTAACAAATATGTGCGACTATAGTGGGCTAAATCGACACGATTTCGCAAAGTTTGAAACAAGCCTTTCCCGAAGAAAATCAAACCGCCCTCCATTTTCTCCCACGTGATCCTTGTACGCATGCGCATTGACTAGTATCATTTATAGCCTGGTTCCCGAACACAATGGTATAGGTAACAAGCACCTACATAATCGGGGCACCAGGCTAACCAGTTCTGACTCGTTTCTGTCTCATTTTGGGGCCTTCTATTGATGACATTTAAATAGAATTTCTATATTTTTAAGCGTCACTAAGTTGATTGGGTCAAACAATCTGTCTGGGCAGATTATATTAATCAAATTTTGCAAAAGTGTATGTTACCATAGCACCGTATTTTTTCGCATGTATGTTAATTCGACAAAGTTTCGAGCTTGTTCTGTTCTGTTGGCAGAAGTTGAATGAAATACCGTGAGCAAAAGAAAATACTCAATCGAGTCACAATTTTGGCACAGTTGAAACTATGTTTCGATCACTGATTCCGACAGTATAAAAAATATATTCTCCGGTATAAATTGTCTGTAAGATGTAACATTTTCTTCACCCTCTAAATACATACCTGTTTACATGTATCTCCCTTCTCCGACCTGGATTCACAGGGGCAATTATATTGTACAAATACTTAAAAAATGGCATATTTACCTGGAAGATTACGTCGTTAATGCCAATTAGATCAGCTAAGGTAGCATTCTGTGAAATGTGATCTTTAAGATCCGACAGGCTGGGAGTTGCAAAAAGTAAAGCGATTTTCTTTCGGTTCTCACCGATCAACAGCAGGCAAGTCGCCATCTCGCAGAAAGTCCACTTTGATGCATAGAACGAGCGACGTGAAAAAAACGGCTGTGCGCAATTTATCGTAATGGAAGTTTGTTTTGAAGTAATATCGCGTCGGCTTATATTGGAAATGGTGGACAGCATGGGAAGCGAAGCCATGCTTATTTACAAATTCATGAACAATAGAAGCGATGCATATTGTTAGGCATTGGCAGAATAAACTCAAAAACTAATTGAGCAATAGAATCATCACCGATATGTATAGTTTAACCAAAACTTTGCCTTAGCGTCAAAGAGATATGAGATAAAGGCAGGCCGCGGATTATGATTATGGTGTGTTAAAAGGGGTCGTTTCCGGACAGGATGGTAACCATTACTTTATCAAGTAATAATTTGTGACGATAATCGCACAATTGTTAATGGGTAACATGCACAACAAGCTGTCATGATTATCACTTCGAATCGTTTAGTCCATTTCACACCTTCCTGTCTCAGTGGATCATTCAAATCCTATAATTTGTACAGTTTCCGTTATATTCACTGCTTATTGTGCAAATCCCCCATTGAAAGGAAGCTGAAAATCACATTTATCTGATAGCTAAGCAGTTATCAGCACTGTAGATATCGATCTGATAACTTCTTACATTGGTCGACAAACAACGTGCTTTTGTCGACTCTGCATGATACATAATATTTACTATACTGTTGATATTCAAAACCCCAGAACGCCCCTCCCGCGCCCCCCTGTGGTCTTGGGCTCAACCTTGAGTGAGAACACTAGAGCGGCTGTTCAATTTTCACTCCATCGTAAAACCGACTGGGGGATTGACTCTTATGGTCTGCAGCTCGTTTTTTTTATAATATTTCCGTTGGAATTTTTGCTCAAATGTTAGAGAGACTGGTCAAATTGTTAGATCCATTCATTTAATTTTGTGTAGAAAGTTGGGGTGCTTGAAAATTTTGATGGTTTACCGTAAGCATGACAAGGAAATACATTTCCTCAACATAGAATTAAGTTCCAAATGTGTATGGAAAATTAAGTATTTACACCTTTTTAACACCTTTCAATAAATTTACACCTTTACGGGTGTGAAATCAGGGTTGGAATCAATCTTCATACATTTGCACCTTTTCTGCACCTTATTTACACCCCCTAAGGGTGTAAACATGAACCCAGAAGGTGTAAACGTTTGATTTACACCTTTTTTTGCACCTTTTTTACACCTTCTGATCTTAGAGTTTGGGGATATTCCTTAGTTATGTTAAGGAATATTCCGCTGGTGTAATAGTCGGGAAATGTTCCTTAAATTTTTATGGAACCGTTGTGTACCGCTGTTATAGTGCATCTGATGGAATCATGTAGTATATGATCAGTAAATAAGAGCTGTGTTGGCATGGCATTATTGGTCTTCGTTGTATGAGCATACTGTTAAAATGAGGAAAATCGTTGTACCTTTCCCAGTGTACATGTTCTTGAAGATCGGGAGCACAGGCTGTCTCATCAGGTATCCAATACAACGTTTGTGTATTGCTCATGTATAGTTAGTTCCTGGAAGGCAATATAAAACTTTAACGAGAAACCTGTTTGATCAGAATCCGTTCCACTGCTCGAGTGATGTTCGTCGAATCAAATAGCAAGAATCTCTCATCCGCAGTCTTCTTCAGTGTACAGGAAGAATTTTTGCCCAGAGCAACGAGAGGTGAAATGGCGCAAGTACTCGGTTATTGGTCCTCAAGATATAATGGCTGCCGTCGTGCACTTAAATCACATCCCTCCTCTGATATCATCTTCAAAACATTAGATTCCGTAATAAATATATGAGGTGGAATCTATTGCTGATGTTCACCTCGATAATGCCCGTATATTATGCCAGCGCAAGTAGAAAGGACATGGACTCTTCGGAGCATCAAAGGGCAAAATAATACGCAAGGCGGAAAACTCATATAAAGAAGACCTGAACTATCATTACACAACGTCAGTGGGGCTCACTCAATGGTACGGTCAATGAGACTGACAAACATTATCATGGGTCTTTATACTAGCTCCTGAATCTGAGACAATAGCACTAATTGTGCACCCCTGTTGGCTGACCTGTATCTGTTCTCTTATGAATATGACTATATGCAGGCGCTTTCAAAAACCGATCCATTCAAAGCCCGTTCCTTCTCATTCACCAAACGCTATATAGACGATCTTCTCGCTGTGGATAATCGCTATATAAATGACGCAGTGAAGGATATATCCACCTTCACTGGATTTGAAGGAAACTACAGATAGCCCTACAGGCACATCTTATTTAGATCTCTATCTCTATAAAAATGAAGCTGGCATTCTCTCTCGTCGACTTTATGACAAAAGAGATGATTACAATTTCGACATCGTAAACTATCTCTTTCTGGATAGTAATATTCCAGTGGGACCTGCATATGGCGTATACATATCTCGCTTAGTAGCATTTGCTAGATCCTGTGTTAAATATGATGATTTTAATCAACGTCACAAAACACTGTTGCAGAAACTTATAAAACAGGGCTATTCTACCAAGCGCCTCCACTCAAAGTTTCTCAAATTTGGCGATACATATCGCATGCTGATAGCAAAATACGAACGTAGCGTGCAAGATCTATGGGGCTACGTTTCGTAACATGTGCCTAATTCCGCTTAACCCGGGGCTAGGGGCCGTATGAGCCCATGTACTTCAAGATCCTCATGGTACTCATATGAACAGTCACAATCAAAGCGTGACTGAGGTACATCATTTTTAGATGACGACTCGATACGGATTTGATATTTTGGAACATCATGATGTCTTGCCGTCATCATTGAAAACTGTTGACCGCTTCTCTCTTGAGGAAACAAGCCTATGTTTATGTATACTTTTGTCTTTTTGAATTTGGTGCTAATACTGTTATATGGAAATGGAATAGGTCTTTGGATTATGGACGCGGATATTCTCTAATGGACGACGGCTGGATTATGAATGACGGACTAGACGCTTGTAATTTGCCAATTAACATTCAGAACGTTCGTATCTGTGACTAAGAAGTGTTCCAATTCTAGTAAATGACTTGGAGGTAAAAGAATATTTAAAGATTCAACTACAGGGGAACTGTTTTGCTGGAATAATAGAAATCTGCAGGTTGATCGATTCTCTCTTGCAAGAACTTAGATTGCGCTTATGTCAATTGGATGTTTGGCGGTAGTAGTAGGGATTGAGCTATTCAGGTCGTAACCCGATATCCTTGATCTAATTACCCCAGGGGGGCTGTTACAGGGATCCAATTACGCTCGTAATGTGATATGGGGTATTGAGAAAGTATTGGAACTCGTATTCGAATTATGAGAGCCGATACGACAGGGGGGTATAAATTGTTTTGTATTAAACTGTAAACATGAATATTCATAGAATTGACGTCACACATGACCTACAAGTATGGGGAAAACCGTTTCGGATATAGCCTGACATAATTCGCAAACTCCCGAGTACTATGTTAAGAAACCTCCTTTTTATGTTTTGTCTTTGACAAATTCGGTAGCTTCGACTGTATTTATAACATATATGTCTCCAGTTTAACTCGAACAACGCTATACACGTTTAAAGAAGAAATATGAGTCATCAGCCTGTAACATTAAATGTAGGCCAGTCACCTATGCTAGGCTATACACACACACACACACACACACACACGCACACACACACACACACACACATACACAAGCAATATGGGTCATACTTTCACAAGCGAACAGCCTGTTAAATCTATGCCAGTGACGCGGGTCATACAGGCGGCTGACTGTGTCGTCAAATGGGGTCAACAGATGTTGCCAATGGCAGGGTAGCAGCCACTGTAATGCTGAATACATACACGCTCGCAGAAGAAATATAGGTCGGGCTATAACGTGCGGTACATAGTGTCGCGAATGGGGTCAATGTTATATTTCCCACTCTATTATATAGGTTACAAACGCTGTCTGGCCTGACATCATTTAACGTGTATTCGCTTATACGTATATTTTCAAAACATCATGTATGTCGTGCAATGTACTTAATAAAGGGCTTGTAATTTTAACTATATATATATCTGAAGTATAAAAGAAAAACTTACGCTTTTACCCGCTTATTTGTCCAGCATTACACACAGGGATCCAGTGTCACATATTATATCGTAACAGCCGTCACTGATAAATTTGTGAAAATGTTGTAGTTTGTAATAAAGTGACACATATATCCTCTCGTGTACCAATGTACACGCGTTTTCGCTAGCAATTGAAGGACAAATACAGCCTACATTCAATTTATCCTCTGGTCTGTCATATTTTAAGGTCTTCCCCTAATTACAGTACATATGAAGTTGAACTTTGTAGTATATAAAGACGATATTCACCGGCGCATCAAGGTCACCCATCTCTATAGTATACAACGGTCTGCCGGTGTTTATAAATCTGGGTTAACTACGTTGCAGTTGAGAGGGGGGGAAGTATGTCCCCATGGCAGTCACACAACAGTGTCAAACATGTGGTATTACTTTAGCCTGGAAACGGTGGAAGAAATTCGGGACTCAGTTAATGCGCTCTTTTTGCTTCAATAATTCAAATACTCTTTCTATATTCTCTATACGCCCGGCTATATGCTTTCTATATACACTCAAAACTACCTTGTTCATCATATCCATGATGTATACTCTTTCTAGGGGCTTAACCCGAAATTACATATATATATATAAACAGCTTGTTTATTTCCATGTATATTAATAAAGTATAGAAAAACTTACCTGTTTTAGGCATCATTTTGCTTGTCTTTCATCGCGTCTAGAATAGCCTCTTTATCTTCCCGTACTTTTTCCCACCAGCCTTTTGCGGCTTCTTCTGAAAGGCTGTAAATGAAACACGACACGTGTTTAATGAACAACATATTGACTTCAAACAAAGGACATTTGAACAATATTTTCAATTGGTGTTTCAACTCACATAAAGGCCGGTTCTTCCCCGTTTCTCTCTATTTCCAAATCCCAGTCCTCCACAAAAAATTCCACAGCCATTTTCTTTAGTCAGCAAGGAAGAGAATGAACTTGCCACATCTCGCTTTGATGACGTATGAACCGGAAGCTATTTGAGGGGTATTCCCGTTCCAAAAATAGCTCTGGTGACATCCTTTTTCCCGCTTTTAGGAAAAATCTTCATTGTGTTTTTACACGATACCATAGACGGACCTATTTCTCCTTCTCGGGCGTTAAAATTGTCAAATTTTCTCCAAACTTTTCCTCTCGCTTTCCAAATCACTGAAAGAATGGCAAGCTTCCAATGTCACCGTTGCAACAGCTATTTTGCAATGTGACGTCAGATCTAGAAATAAACATATGTAACAATGCCGGGGAAAAACCTGTTTCAAGTTCGAACATGTCGTATTCTACTTATTTCAGGAGCGTGCAACTCAACAGGGAAGTCAACAGGACAGAGAATTTCACCAACCGGATTCACAAGACACCCATTTGGCTAACCAGTTACATGAAGTTATGGGCTATGCTAGATTTGAACCCGACCCCGTTATGGTCCCTGCTGATTTCCTTCCACATGAAGATGATCTGTCTGTCGTATACCGAAGGAATTGGGGTGGTATACGACGTCATTTCCGTCGAGGGAATAGATTTCAGGACACATAGAATTTTAGGTTAAATGCGCTTTCTCGCCTCCAGCATTATGGACGGGGTATTTTTGAAGATCAAATCTCTGCATTTAGGATTAACATTTCCGTAGGGTTCATTTTACGCCATTCCGAGACAGGGCTTTTGAGATATTACCACAGCTCAGTCAACAACTCTAGGGTTTTCGATGCCCCTTTTCTGGTCACGGAGGATGTTTCCATGCAAGAATTCGAACGCTCGTTGCAAGATCTCGACATCGCTGCGTGGACGAGATCACAACGACCCGATTCGAAATGGGTTGTAGAACTCCTCACAAACGTCACATTTTTTGTGACCAAATTACGTGACCTACCAATAGGGGCCCCCGTATTATTACCCGATTACGTGAAAAATAATAGGAGTTTGCACACCCTGACTGGCGACAGTAATGGGCCGTATCAAGACAGCAAATGTCTCTTTAGAGCTCTAGCTATGCATCGAAATATAGCAAGCCCGCGAGCGTGTGAGCGCCAGGCGAGCGCTCTGCTTGGCACATACCTGAATAAGACAAATAAGGAAACAAACAACTTTCGAGGGGTCTCTATAAGTGCTCTGGATGATGTGGAACGAATATTCCAGATAAACATAGGTGTCTATGCTCTTGAAGTGGACACCGATGCTGATAGAGAGTCCGACGAGGAATTTTCGGAGGGCGGGGGTACTCGTCGACGAATCGCTGCCGTTCTCGTCCGTAGGTCCCATCGCCGGTATAAAGATACGATGTATCTCAATTTGCAGGGAAAGCACTTCAGCTATATCAAAAACTTTGCCCAATATTCCAAAACGTTTGCATGTAGTAAATGTGGCAAATTCTCCAAACGCTATTGCAATAATGAAAGGCACGAGAAGACGTGCACTGCATTAACAAAACTGCAGTTTAGTGGAGGTGTCTATCACTCCGAGCAAACCATTTTCGAGCGCCTAGCAGACGAGGGAATAGCAGTTGAAAGAGAAGATCAATTTTTTCCTTACCGTTGCTGTTTCGATTTCGAAGCCTTCTTAGAGAAAACGGGAGAGCAGCAGGGGGCGAAGACAAATTTAATATGTAAACATCAGCCCCTTAGTGTATCTGCGCTCAGCAATGTGCCAGGTTATGACCGAGCTAACTGCCTTGTATCAAACGGAGATCCAGCCGATTTGATTTTTCGATTCATGTCATATCTTAACGAGATCAGTGAAGCGAGCTTCCGTTTATTGTCTGAGAAATTTAAGCCACAACTCGATATTTTGAACGAAAAATGTGGGAACAGTTCGGAAACTCCCAGTACATCCCATCAAATGGAGGGAGAGTGCAAGACCTCCTACCTTGCAAAATTAAGGTCTCGCTTTCTACAGTATTTGACGCAACTCCCCGTTCTTGGATTCAACTCCGGGAAGTATGACATAAACCTGGTAAAAACCTTTCTTTACAAGTACTTAGCATCCTATGAGGACGTCGGGTTTTATGTCAAGAAAGGGAATAGCCACATGGTCTTCGCAACGGACAACTTGAAATTCTTAGACATAAGGAATTACCTGTCACCCGATGCAGCTATGAAAAGTGGGTCAAGGCATATGACTGTGTTCTGACCAAAGGCAAATTCTGTTATGAATATTTAGATGCTCTTGATAAACTGGAAGAAACTGAACTCCCACCAAGGGAGATGTTTTTCAATGAATTTAAAGAATATGCGCATCTGCAAGGAATTTGGATAGAGGGGAGAATGGAGACTCTAAGAGACTTCCTAATTTGGTATAACAACCTCGATGTCATTCCATTTTTGGAAGCCGCAGAAAAGATGTTTGTATTTTACAAAAATCTAGAAGTCGATCTCTTCAAAGATTGCATCTCCGTCCCGGGTGTCTCATTGAAATATATGTTTAAAGATCTGCAGACGTACTTTACGCTTTTCCAAGAAAAAGATAGTGATATATATGATATAATGCATGCAAATCTCGTTGGAGGCCCCAGTATCATTTTTAAGAGATATGCCGAGAAAGGAAAAACCCAAATAAGAGGAGGGAAGACCTGTCAGAAAATTTTAGGCTATGATGCCAATGCGCTTTACCTTTGGGCGTTGTCCCAGCCAATGCCAACCAAAGAGTATTCCAGACGGCAACCCGAAGGTGACGGTAAATTTAAACTCACGAAATTTAGTAAATGTACAGCTCTTCAATGGCTCGAATGGGAAGCTCATGATCGTGGAATAAAAATTAGACACAAAGGGAATAACACAGAAAAACGGGTCGGTGACAGGCAACTTCCGGTTGACGGGTTTGCCGTTATACAGGGGAATCCCACCGTTTTCGAATTTCAAGGGTGTTATTTTCACTTTCACGATTGTGAGCTTAATTACAACAAAGATGGGTCTTTGCGATACAACGAGAAAAGGGGGAAACACCCCAAGAGTTACAGGCTGAGACCCATGCAAAGAAGGGGTATATACAGAGTCTTGGATTTGATTTCGTTGAAATTTATGAATGCGATTTCCTAAAACAGCTGAAAAATGATATCAGGCTCAGGGACTTCGTCAACAACATGAAGAGACCATTACATAATAGATATCTTATGACAGAGGAACATATCATAGACGCTGTAAAAAGTGGAGAACTATTCGGTTTCGTCGAATGTGACATCGAGGTCCAAGATGGAAAGAAAGAATACTTCGCTGAATTTCCTCCCATATTCAAAAACCTCGATCTTTCTCGTGATGACATAGGGGACTTTATGAGAGACTTTGCGATAGAACACGAAATTATGCCTCGACCCCGTCGGACCCTTGTTAGTAGTATGTTCGCACACAAAATGTTACTGGCAACACCTTTCATTCAGTGGTATCTCGCGCATGGTTTAAAGGTCACAAAAATTTATCAGACTATTGAATATACTCCCGATTCCTGTTTCGAACCTTTCGCTGACGCCGTCAGCAACGCGAGAAGGGAGGGGGACATAGATCCGAGAAAAGCAATCATCGCTGACACGATGAAGCTCCTGGGGAACAGCGCTTATGGAAAAACCGTCACCAATAAGATGAAATATAACACCGTCAATGTGTGCGGGGAGGAGAAAACTAGGAGGCTGATCAACTCTCCATTTTTTCGCACTTTAGACTGCATTGATGAAAACACATTTGAAATTTCATCAGCCAAGCAGAGAATACAGATGAACCTGCCTTACCAGATTGGCTTTATGGTTTACCAGTATGCAAAATTGAAAATGCTTCAATTCTGTTACGACTTTTTGGACAGGTACTTGGACAAGTCCGATTTTGAATTTTTAGAAACGGATACGGACTCCGCATACATCGCAATATCGGGTGAAAGTCTGGACAATCTCATCAAGCCAGAAATGCTGGAGGAGTTCAAGGCAGAACGGAGGAAATGGCTACCGCGGAAAGACACTCCAGAACACGCCAAATTTGATAAACGCCAACCCGGGCTATTTAAGCTTGAATTCGAAGGTAGTGGGTTCATCGGTCTTAATTCTAAGACCTATTACTGTTTTGATGAGTCCGGGGGAAGAAAATTCAGTTGTAAGGGTGGGAACATAAATAAAGATTTATACTTGTCTGTACTTCAGATGAAAGTGAGTCAGCAAGGGGAAAATAAAGGCATGAGAATGTTTGGGAATCAAATGTATTCCTACTTGCAAAAGAAAGATGCTTTCACATATTTTTATCCGAAGTGGAAAGTTTTGGAAGATGGGATATCGACAACTTATCTCGATATCTAGGCCTTCCTTAACATATCCTCGTCCATAACCCTCTACATTGTACAGAAATAATGTTCTCTTATGTTTATATTCTATTATTTTCTTTGAATGGGTGTACAATGTCAATAATTACCTTAGACTGGGAAAAGATCTCCAGTTACAGTGAAGGAATAAAATCATCTGGCAGGGCCACATTTCTGTTCGGTGTTCTGTTTTATTTATTTCCCCACTAATTAGGGGCTTACATTGGGTGCATGAAATTACTAACATAATTGCGAAGATTTGGTGAGTACGAAACTCATTTTTAATTCTTATATTCGGAGCACTTCATAAAAAGTACATGCAGAATTACAAACCAAACTTAATACACTTACATACAAGCAAAAAGTACTACGTGAAAGAAATTGGAGGTTTGGTTATAAAAGACAAAGCTATAAAATTAGATACAAATCTATAACGCTATTAACACATCAGTGACCTAAGAATTACATGAGGGAAGCGATAATACAGCGCCTCTTTAGCCTCCTTTCTTCAAGAACGTTACATCTATTAATGGCGCTCGAACGTTCCATTTTTGGGCGATAAACCGATGTACGAGTATGTCATTCTTGTGTAAGTCTGAAGTAAACTTATGGCTGACAGATGACATTGAATGTCCACGACAAGTCAGCAGAGCATAAACAATACAATATTGCCCACAAACGCTGCTAAAATGGCCTTGCAAACGTGTAGTATTAAAGCTCCATCGCTTTGACCATTATTCAAAGCGTTTTTAAATTCTCTGTGCTTGGGAGCTCTGCCGTAAGAATCAAAGAAAGTTCCCATTCTCTCCTCGTCGATGTACAGGGCTATCCAGTGTTCCCCCTTCTTCTCATGAGTGTCGGTATTGCACACATACAAGGCTGGGAGTCTTGCAGGGCTTTTAGGAAGTTTGTCTCTCGGAAAAACGCCTCGGAAGGCTTCTTTAGTAAACCGGTCGCGGCTTAGAATATACCTTATCTGCTCAGTCTCCATTATGTGGCGTAGTCAGTTATGATGTTCCTACTTCTGTCGATCATGAGCATGTTATCGAATTCTCCGTAGCAAATGACGTTTATGGTGTTTGCGAGCGGCTCTGCGAAGTGCAACTCCAGGCGCAAGTTCCCTTTCTTCACCAGGTTGAAGTGACTGCCCCCACCCAAATCGGGTGACAAATCGAAACAGAATAGTGTGTACCCAGAACCGAAATCCTCATTCCTGGTAATGTCGTTGCCTTCGTCTTTATATAACTGACCGGTGGAGGTAAACAGACCCAGGTAGCTTCTGATGTAATTACGTCCGACGAAGTCAGGCTGAAGAGGTTTTGCAGGAATCTGTGGTCCATCTACGTGGAGGGCAACATGATTTATATTGCAGTGTTTAAAGTGATAGGGGTTCCGTCTGAAGTCCCCATTGAAGGCTTCAGTATCCACGCAGCCTATGACGAGCTTCTTGGGCAGTTGACCCAGCAATACGTTTTCATAATTGACTGATAAATTCCCTTGGGGCACAGAGAAGAATTTGGTGTCTACGCGAGTCAGTGGGTAACGAGCATGACCATGCTCGAGGGCCTTCAGATGGCCGAGCTGTACGGCTGGGTTTATTTTCACTTTGCGAGTAAACATAGAGGCTTCCTGAATGCGAATTTTGTAGGCTGCACCCTCTGTAGGCGACATGAGGGCGAAGGCATTTTTACTGCGTACTAGCCTCAGTTTCAGGTCCACACAATTCAAAAGATATCGGGGCTGTGTAAAGAGGTCCAAATGCAGTTTACCCATCATTACAAGCGTCTAGTCCGTCATTCATAATCCAGCCGTCGTCCATTACAGAATATCCGCGTCCATAATCCAAAGACCTATTCCATATTCCATATAACAGTATTAGCACCAAATTCAAAAAGACAATCATTGTATACACAAACATAGGCTTGTTTCTTGCAAGAGAGAAGCGGTCAACAGTTTTCAATGATGCCGGCAAGACATCACGATGTTCCAAAAATATCAAATCCGTATCGCTGATCAGTATTCTTAATCCATAATAGTCGTTGTAAAGTCGTCATCTAAAGAATGATGTATCTCAGTCACGCTTTGATTGTGACTGTTCATATGAGTACCATGAGGATCTTGAAGTACATGGGTTCATACGGCCCGGGTTAAGCGGAATTAGACACAAGTTACGAAACGTAGCGCCATAGATCGTGCACGCTACGTTCGTATTTTGCTATCAGCATGCGATATGTATCGCCAAATTTGAGAAACTGAGTGGAGGCGCTTGGTGGAATAGCCCTGTTTTATAAGTTTCTGCAACAATGTTTTGTGACGTTGATTAAAATCATCACATTTAAAACAGGATCTAGCAAATGCTACTATCCAAAAAGGGATGGTTTACGATGTCGAAATTGTAATCATCTCTTTTGTCATAAAGTCGACGAGAGAGAATGCCCGCTTCATTTTTATAGAGATAGAGATCTAAATAAGATGTGCCTGTAGGGCTATCTGTAGTTTCCTTCAAATCCAGTGAAGGTGGATATATATCCTTCACTGCGTCATTTATATAGCGATTATCCACAGCGAGAAGATCGTCTATATAGCGTTTGGTGAATGAGAAGGAACGGGCTTTGAATGGATCGGTTTTTGAAAGCGCCTGCATATAGTCATATTCATAAGAGAACAGATACAGGTCAGCCAACAGGGGTGCACAATTAGTACCCATTGGAATACCTATATGCTGCTGATATATTGTGTTGCCAAATTTCACATAGATATTTTAAATGAGAAATTCAAGCAACTCTATAAACAAAGAAACATCCCATGAATGATATCTCTTGTATGTAGTCGAGCTAAAGAATGCTTTATGGCTTCCGACATTAATATATCTACGATCAGTCTATAGGTCTGCTTCTGGCCGTGTATGTTTTACGCTGTGCCAGTCCTCTGTTATCAGTCACTTCCATGTGGCGTGGCGTGTCCTTCGACCACAATGAGGCCGTTAGCTGCGAGGTTTTGGCTTCAGTACCATAACTCATCAAAGTTTCCAGCAGAGCTCTGTAAGGGTAATGATTGTTGGAAGAGGACACCAATTTCTCATTTATACTAAAATCGACTTGACTAAACAGTGAATGTAACCACAAATTCACGGGACCTACGTCATCCGCGTCCCCAATATCGGTGCCAGCCTGAGTGACGATTTTTGCTTTGACGTACAACAGCGAGTTTGCCAAATCAATGTAATCCTCTCCAGATCCTGATATGCTGAATTCTATGGGTCCGCTGTCCGTGATGCTAGACAAAGGGTGGTGCTCGATCCATTGTCCTTGCTCCACGGAAGTTTGAGTCGGGGGTATCGCGAAAATGTCTAATTCACCGTTTGCACACTCGCAGGAGAGGGGGTGTATGAGTGCCATGGTCAGCGGTTGAATATGTCCCTCGTTCTTCCGCGTTTGCTTCTGGACCGACTGGCTGTGCTTGAAGTTGCTCTTCGTTTTATACCTACTTTTCCCCCTGGCGATGCACGCCTTCCGGGAGGTTGACGAGTAACTTGATGAACGGCTTTGTCTAACAGATTTCTCCCGGCCTCTTTCGCCCGTCGAGCTGCTGCTTCTTTTGGTTTCGCTCCGCCTAATATATCACTAGCGAATTGTAAACCCGTACCGAGTGCTTCTTTTCCTACAGCCTTAGCACCACGTTTTACGAAGGGTAAAATAGTTTTCAACACACCTCCTAAAATATTTCCCAAACCGTGACCTTTCTGGTATCTGGTGCCCACAAAGACAGGGAGTCCATGTCCCACCTGCTCTGAATAATAATGTACGTACTTCGCAGGATCCGACTGAAAGGGGACTCTTTTACTGATGTACATGTTTAGCCCAAGAGGGAAGACCCGCGCTGACGAAAATGGAGTATAACCACCACTTTCCCCCGTTCAAATGGTATCTTTTCACCCGTGTCGTCTCTTATATCGATCTCGATAGTGGAGAAGTTTTTCTTCATCACGGGAAAGTATTTCACGTTTTCGTATGTTTGAGTACCGTTCTCTCCGTGCTCCCCCTTGACTGCAACGATGCGCATCAGTGGAACAGAGCTATGGCCAACGATGTGGGGTTCTAAAATATCTGTGTACACGTTAAGGGCGTGTCTCCCTTGTTCCACATCCACCACTCTACGGCCTACGTGAACCCCCGTAGTGTACTTCACGTTCTTGAATCCCAATAACACTCGCAGCGGTTCACTCATTTCAACCCGAACTCCATCTTCCACTTGCCATTTACACCTCTGAGTGAGTGTGCTGTGAAGTAATTCCAAACGCTTTTTACTGCTTCTGCTCAGGCTGTCGATGAGCGAATTCACGGCTTTAACGAGTATTCTCCCACTGGAATAATAACCTCTCTTCAGGTATAAAGTATAGTTGTACTTCTTATCTATGGTAAGTTTTATCCACGCCGTTTTTGGGTATACGTTATACCACGAGTAAGAATAGTGAATCTCTGTCATTCCCATTTCCCACTCCCCCGTCAACTCTATGGGGTGAGGTAATTGCGTTACGTAACGTGTGAGCGTATTATCAGGAAAATATTCCATAGAGCTGTTGCTGGGTAGCGCGAGATAAAACATGGTTGTTCTCTATCCTCCTTCAACACGTGCTAATGCGTGTAATGCATATGAGAGCTGTTTCTTTGTAACTGTCAGTATTGTTCCCACTGCCGCGGGGGTTGTCGTTGCTTTTTCCTGCTATGCCTGACGCGAGCTATAGCCTCTGGTAAAAGCTGCTCACTGGGTTCTGATCTTTGCATCCATTCCCAGCGTTTCTTGTTACCGACGAGTTCCTGAGGGACGTTCATGTCTTTCAATGCTTTACCAAAGACTTCCCACCCACTTGGGGTGAAATGTTGACGGTCTCTGAGAACGTCGTTTACGAGATCTGCGACGTTGGTATTTTGAATTACCTCCCCTCTGTACAAAAGCTCTCCTTTGTCAGTCCAACTCATTTCCGGGGTACTTTTTATTCGGTTGATGAGCAGCCCTGCTTTCTTCCGCATGGACTTCGGCACGCTATCGATTATCTCCCGTTCCACATTTGACTGAGCAGAGGGGAATGGAGGGATGATATGAGGGGGAAGTGTAGGAGGTGGGGTTGTAGCCCGTGCAACGTCTGACATTTTTGTCGGCTGTGGCATCATCGTCACTCTCAAGGGGGGTTGGTGATGATTGTACTGATCCAGATAATTTAAATAACGCTGGAGGGTTTGATTGTACAGCGACACTTTTTCTCTTTCTGACAAATCTGTCCGCTGCAGTATCTTTGTCATGTCATCATCTACACTATGTATTGCT
>JAVTVY010052752.1:0-26626 GCA_036873755.1 Hanleya hanleyi
AGTTTTCATAGTGGGCTACTTGAAGACTCTGACTGGTTACAGGGAGGCCTATTGTACTATTTGGATTATACTGTCATATTTGGGAACTTTTGTTTAGTGTGCAAGTTGGGGACTTGCTGTATTATTTGGGGTCCTGTTTACTACTTGAGGACTTGAACGTATAAATTCTTTCTATCCATGCTCAAACATCCTGTGTAGATCGAGGAAGCTGCAGCTCCAGTAATGCATCTTCATTGATAAAGATGATGAAAAGACAAACATTTTGAAACTGAATGCAAGATTATTATCTTCAGAAATAATATATGTATGATTAATTAGTTATTTGAATGCCTCATGTTTGAATAATTTAATCACTGGATGATATCCATGTATAGACCTCAGTTTTGATGACGTGTTACTCATTGTTATAATGTACAGGTGCTCTGGTGCTGCTGGCACTGGGTGTGTTAACCCCCTGGTTCTACTTCATTCCCCGCTCATCTCTGGCTGCTGTCATCATATCTGCTGTTATCTATATGGTTGATTACAAGGTTGTCCTGACGCTGTGGAGAGTCAATAGTGAGTAGAGGAACTGGGAAAATAATAATAACTGAAATTTTACAGCTTATCATATTGACCTTATTTCAAGCTTATACATTTGCATGATCCTTTGTAGGAAAAAATCATGGGTAAATTCAAAATGTGAATCAGATGCTGTGTCTGAAAATTTATATTATTATGTCTTTTTATTATAATTCGATTGTGAGGTTGTATATTGCGATCACGATTTCTGTGTCTGTCTGTCTGTCTGTCTGTCTGTTAACCTTTATAAGCTGTGCAATATCTCCGGTTCCAGGTCATGGTTTACGTATACTTTGGGTATACCTTACCCAAGGCATAAAGAGGAACCCTATTCAGTTTGAGGTCAAAAGGTCAAGGTCACTGAGACTGAAATCAGTAAATCATTGAAAATTGTTATATTTATGATAAAAGTACATTTCAGAGATGTTGATTGTGATGGGGAAGAAGAAACCTATTGAGTTCTACCCACCATTTTGGCCATAGGATATTGTCTGCATGATTTGTCCATCTGTCCATCTTGCTTGTTAACACAATATCTTTTGAAGGATTACTGTCCGGCTTTTCAAATTAATATAACATATGCAACTGGTGATGGGTCAGAATCCTATTGAAGACCTTGACCCTTTTTATCAAGGTCAATTTCTAGTATTGGTGATATCTTTTGAAGAATTACAGCTAGGCTTTCCAAATTCATTCTAAAAATATGCAACTGTTTATTGACTAGAAACTTTTCCAATTTGACTGACCTTGGCCTATTTTATCAAGGTCAAATTCTTATTATTGCTGACGTATCTCGAGGCATGGCTAGGCTCTCCAAATTCGCACTATACAAATATGCAGCTGGTGAATGACTAGAAGTCTATTAAAGTTGACGGATCTTAATCTATTTTATAAAAGTCAATTTCTGCTTAATGTGATATGTTTTCAAGGGTGAGAGCTAGATATTCCATATTCATACAGCATATGTCACTGGTGATAGGATATAAGCATATACAAGTTGGCTATCTTTTGTATGATTTTAGCTCTAGGTTTTTCACATTCATTTGGATCAGTTTATTGAAGATGACGTGACCTAGCTTTTGAATGATCATAGCTAGACTATCAATTTTTGGTTTTTGCAGTCAAAGGTGTGCATGGGCATATATTGTAACCCATAAATCTGCAAGTTTGTATGGTTTTGTGGTCTCATCTCAAGGCTTTTGAAAGTCACATGGCATTTCATACCTGGCTGGGGATTTTGAATTTTCATACTCTTGTTTATTCTTTTCAGAAATTGACCTGATTCCATTATTTGCCACATTCCTGATGTCATTTTTAGTTGGCATAGAGGTAAGAGCTGACATTTATATCACAATTTATTTAATCTCTTTATGAGAACAATTTGTTGTAAATAGTAGCAACTTTTGGACTACTTTCTCATCTGTCCCAGAGACGTATAAATTGATGCCAGTGTCAAAAGTGTTATTACAAATTTTTCATCTGAATTGAGTGCTTTTTTCATCTGAATTGAAGTGCTTTTAATAGGCATCGACTCTCCGAGTTCAAAATGCATGTTATTTCCCTGTATTTGACAATAAACTACCATACTACTGATTCTTCTTTTATATTTGACGTAGGTCAAAAAAAGATAGAAATATCGGATCTACTTCGCATGGTTTAACTTGAAAAAAAATCAAAAAAATCACAAGACATGCTAAAGAATGTGAATTTCAGTTTGGTCATACGTTATTTGTTTCCCTTCCTCTCATATCAGTTTCTTCTGTTCTCTTTCACAGTACGGGATATTGATAGGTGTTGGTTTGTCCATTGTCATAGTGCTGTATCCCATATCCAGACCCAAAGTCAAGGTGAGTACAGGGTATACTCACAGATCTCTCGTTGTTTGAGCATACAGTGTATAAAGTCACAGGGCCAAAAATAAGCCATTTTATTTTTAGGTCAAAAAATGTATGGTCAAGGCTGATGTCATTCAAAGCCAACTTGGTGGATGTCGATGCCAATCACTCAAATTCAGATCTTGATAGTGGGTAAACCTTAACCATGGCCTAAAAATACAGTTATGGTTATTGAACACCACACCAATCAGAAATATATATTAGTGCTTCATGCTACCTTTATATTTTGCACAGGTGTAGATCAAAGCCCATGGGCTCTTGTATACTGAACAGCCAAGCTGAACACTACACTTTTTTGGGGGGTCAAAATATCACACATTTTCTGATCAGGATACAGTTTGGTGATGTCATAACTCTATTAATATTCCATGTTCTATATTAGGAGTATTACCTCTTCAAAATTTAAAATTTTATTAGCTGTTTGAAAGAGATGATCATTTCCGGTTTGACAATAATCAATACAACCCCCACTTGCCATATTCAGAAATCAGAGATCAAAGCAAATCGTAAGAAGAATTTACCCCATTGACCATTGAATGATCGTGTCATATTCAACTTGAAACGACTCCTATAGAAGAATTCTTGTATAATTTTTTTTCAAATCTTTTTTTTTTTTACCTGTTCTGTTTCAGACAACAAGTGGCCCTCTCTCACCTGTTCCACTGGAGATATTTATAGACAAGGGGTTAAGTTTCCCTGCCATGGAGTATATACAGGATAAAATAGCTGCTCGGGCTGCAGAATGTAAGTTGAACCTCAATTCACTTAATCCTAAATAGCCTTTATCTTCATTTTCTAACTCAACTTCTTTTTAGATCAAGTGCATATTAGTTAAAGTTATTGTGTGTCAGATTTTATTAAAGTTGAATTTCATTTTCACTTTCACTTCTTCGACATGTAATTTTTATACAGCCTGTAATTTGTTCCTACGAAGTAGGCTCTCATTTGCAAATTGTCCAGTAATGAGTGAGTCAGTCCATCCGAATCCTTTCGTCGGCAAAATAAGGAGAACCGTTGACATTAGAACCTTGATTTTTGGCATGAAGCTGCATTAGGGGACTGTTACCAGCAAGTTCTGAGCTGACCTACTTTTGATGCAAATTTCTGGTGATTTTTGATGAAAATCACCGGTGATTCTGACTTGGGCTGTGCCCATCTTAATATAGACAGGATTTCAACTTGGGGTGGGTGAATTTCCAAGAGCTCAGTTCGCGTCGGAGTCCTAATGCCTACCCTACTCCAAAGGTCCTGTGATGTTAGTCACACTGCCATGTTTTCAGTTACAATCACTATTTTATGGGGCTAGATTAATTGCCTGAGTGAAGAATATCACCATGTGGCAGTATATTAAAATGTTGAACCACCAAAACACAGCAGTGAACTTGATGCATCTGACAAGAAAAATAATTCTAGAATGAAAATATTATATTTGACACTGAATAAGGACATAAGCCAAACATGCTTACAAGGATCTTAAAATAATTACATTATTATCCCCTGCCTGGATCCCGGTGGGGGATATATAATCGCTATCTGTCCATGAGAGGGCCCTCGTTGGCCGAGTGGCCTAAGGCGCTTTGCTGGTGATCGCTAGCCTCACACCGCTGAACCGGCACGGGTTCGAGCCCAGTTGGTCCATGTGTGAAAGTTTGTCAGTTACTTGCCGAAGGGCGGTGGTTCTCTCCGGGTACTCCGGCTTCCTCCACCAACCAAACTGACTTGTCACCATACGAGTGAATCAAACTTGAGTGTGACATTAAGCCAAATTCCCTCCCTGTCCATGAGTCTGTGCTTGTTCACGTTTCCCCCATCAACATGATAGTTTGAAAACTACTGATCGAATACAATCCAAATTTTGAATGAAGATATAATTGGGAGTAGCTTTCATCTTATTGTTTTGAGGTCATTAGGTCAAAGGTCAAGGTCCCAACACTCCAAAATGGAATAGCTTGATGGACTGTATGCTTAGGTAGGACTCTGGCAGAGTTGTCTTCCCTGTTTGATAGCCGACATCTACGTTCAGTTGAACTGTTGTGAGATAAAACCCATTGAAAAGAAATTTTAGTGGGTGAGGGGTTCTTTTCATGAGCTTATCTGTTTAAACTGGAGAACAAACTTGATTTTAGCAACCATTAAGGTTTACTTCACATTTTACCTCCTTCATGGGGAATTTTCTCGCCTGAAGGGAATCTATTTCAGGGCAAATGAATATTTTCTGACCATTGTCAAATCCAGCAACGATATGTGAGCTCACGGTCTCTGTTATCCTTCCAAAGAATAAATCCATTTCATAGATTTTCTTCCATTCAGTAAATATATGATTATCTGAATATTCCAGCATCGGGCTCGAGTGTCGTGTTAGAGTGCAAAAATATCACTGACCTGGATTATAGTGCAGTTCAGGTAAGCTCCTCAGGATGGGCATGTGCTATTTGTGATATGAAATATTAATTTTTGTTCATATTATCATGGTTTGGACTTATACTTTCTCGTATATAAAATTTTTATTTGACAATAATTTACATGTTTTCAAAATGCTTGTTATATCTCGAACTGGCATTCTGGTCATACCAAACTTCTAAATTAATCTCCAATTTCTAAGAGTTCCAATTTCTTTGGCATTGCAGTGTATTAAACTCAAACATGTGTATTGGCTCTGATGTTAATTAGATTGATCTGCTGATTCTGTGATCTGTGACTGCTGTAGCATTTGCAACCACTGTGAATACCTTGGTGCATTTTAAATAGAGATGAATTCCAGTTGAATACTGTACATATGAATAATTTTGAGTACACCTTGTGAATGCCACTGTTCCTGTGATAAATACAGAATTTATCGAATGTGCAGTTAAACCTGTGTAAACTGACCATGCATGGGACCAGATTACAGTGTTGGTTTTGACAGGGTTCTGGTTTATCAAGGTTCAAAATAGTTTAAATTTAAATTTTGGGACCTTGAATAATGCCAGTATTTTGAGGTTGGTCGGTTTACCCAGGTGTCAGTATTCGCACGTTTCACTGTATTCCTAATCTGATCTATTATACTTGACCAATGATTTTTGATATACAAAATTTTATTTCTCATTATACAGGGTCTGATTCAGTTACAGCTTGATGTGTTAGCATTTGAAAAGGTGTTAATACTTAAAAATTTAAAGGTAAGTAAAATATAAAGAACCGTCACATAAATATCATATGACATAATTGGATAATTCTTCCTATTATAATTTTTTATTTGTTCCTAAAATCCTTATTATGTGTGAAATGTAAATTGGCTGAAGCCAACTACCCTGCAGGTACCTCCACAGCACACTCCCCCCGAAGTACAGGGATGAGAAATTTTAGATTTTTATCTGATTTCAGCTTTTTTTTTCTGGTGAGTTTTATTTCGTAGGAAGGAGGCAGGCGGGTCAGGGAGGGGGCTCTCAAGTGCTGTCAAGGGCAAACGCTGATAGACTCGCGTTATATACATGTGTCTTCAGATATACAATGACAGTTTTTATTGTGAAAATCTCAGTACTCCGAACTTTGCAAAAGTGTACATTTGTAGTTCTTATACAAGAAAATATAGGAGGTTGAATATTGCTTTACGTTAAAAACCTGTACCTGTATTTTGTAGCCATCATTGTTACGACAACTGACAGCAGCTGGTATGAAAGATTTCCTACAGACAGAATATGATGAAGAAAATTTAGCAAATGGTGAGTTTGGGATTCGAATAGTTAACAATCTAGAAACTCCCATCATTTAAAGGTGAAATACAAAGGATTTCAGATTATTCTTTTTGTGTGTTATATAGGTTGAATAATGATAGAAATATTGGCCTGTCTACTTCGTTTGGTTTAATTTGAATTATTCTGTGTGCTAGAAGCTCAGCTGAATTCAGATTGCAAATCGTCATAGCTTCAATATCTTTTCTTGATTGTGACGTCACGACAGACCAGTCACCTGAAAACAGAACGGCTTGGAAGTTGATCTGGTGTGACGTCACAAACTAGTGTCAAACAAGGGCAGATAAGTGACGCAGATTTCATTCCTGAAATTGGGCGGGCCTGAGATACCAACTTTTGAGTACTTTTCCTAAAGCTACTAGGAGACAAAATACTTCAAATAAAACCAAATGGAAAAGATTGGCTAATATTTCCATCTTTAACTAGCCAATGAAGAATAAAGGAAAGTATGAAAACCTTTGCATTTCACCTTTAAGAATCAGATTTGTAATCTTGCTGTTAATTTTAGAGAGATCTTCCTCCTCCATATTGTATTGCTAATTTCAGAGGGATCCTCCTCCATATCGTATTGTTAATTTTAGAGGGATCCTCCACCATATTGTTTTGCTAATTTTATAGGGATCCTCCTCCATATTGTTTTGCTAATTTTATAGGGATTCTCCTCCATATGGTATTGCTAATTTTAGAGGGATCCTCCATATTGTATTGCTAATTTGATAGGGATCTTCCTTATTGTATTGTTAATTTCAGAGGATCCTTCTCCATATTGTATTGCTAATTTTAGAGGGATCCTCCTCCATATTCTATTGTTAATTCTAGAGGGATCCTCCTCCCTATTGAAATGTTCATGTGTTTGAGGTACATGTCTTACAAATTCCAGGGCCTTTCTTAGTGGCGATAGATACATGTAGCACTATAGTTCATACTAGTATTCAGTTACTAATTCTGATAAGAATAAATGTTATCATGCTCAAGAACCACATTGATATTGCCATTCTGTAAGCTTAAAGTTGAAATCCACTCAACACCTGATATTCATGTACTGCAAAGAGTTTATAACAATACAGTAACAGGTCAGTTAAATTAGTTTGAATTGAAACTCAGTAGTTTAATCTACTTCTGATCAGTTCAATTTCTAATTAACCATTTAGACCAACATCACGCTTGTGACTCGATTTTAATAAATCAAACTACTGGATCATATTGGTAGTCTGGCTGAAGTTTGGTACGTGATGGCGAGGTTCTCAATCATTTTCAGACAAGCCACAAACCAGCGATCGTCTCTGAACCAAAATACTAAGATTGTGCCGTATGTATGATAAACTTCGACTCGTCTCTATTAACATACAGTAATCCCTCTAATAATTCAATCCCCCTATCAGAATTCAATCACCCCCAATTTTGGGGACAAAATTCAATCGGCTGTTCTAATAAATTTAATCATGCTCTACAATCATTGAAGTAACAAAGATATAATGGATTATCTGATTCATGACTTTAATGTTCACTTCATGTTCTAATAAATTTGATCACCCACAAATTTTATGATGGAAAATTTCACTTCCTGTGATTGAATTATTAGAGAGATTACCATAACATATTACACGCATCTATTCTACTTGGCAATCTATATTAAACCTCTACATTATTTCAGATATACTTGTTATATTTCGACATCTTTTCCGAGGAATCTTGAAGTTTCAAATCTTCATCATCGAGAACTTATACTCGCATATCCTAGAAATTATTGAAGTCATCCACAATGATGTTTGTACTCGAGCCGGAATTGTCTAATAAACTGCAGAGAATGCTCATCATTTTATGCAAATTGACAAAATTTTATTTCAGCCCCAAGCAAAGGACCAATTAATTTACAAATACGAAAATCCCACGAATAACACTGATTCAGCAGGAATAGTTATGATAACATATGAAAAACTGCCTTAGGTGTTACATCAGTAAAGCCAAAAACTAATTTCTTTAATTCTGCGCAAGAATATATGTATAGTACAGAAAATGTATCCAAATTTCAAACATTCAAACAAGAGTCAAACTTTACATAAAACAGTATCAGCAAACATTCAAAATGGGACTTTTTTGGGTTTTTTGTATACAGTTCAGCATGGATGGTTTAATATATTTTAAGTGATTGTAAACCCTCAAGTGAAGTTTCCATCAAATGAAAGACCATTGCAAATAGTGTCGGAAAAAATTTATTGTAATTTTTTACGATTTTATTTCACAGAGTAAACTGCAAATAAAGCATGGTATTCTGGTGGTCTGTTGCAATCATATTTAGGTCCAGTGACGTCACACTGCCTTAATACATATATTTCAAATTGTGTATGCACTTTTCAATGCTTGATTCAAACTTAAGGTGTGTATACTTTGAGTTGCAACACAGACTCACTGTTCCAATGTGCATGTTTCACCAAAATCGGAGAAATCAAATGCAAGATTCAAATTGACTTGACACTTATGAGTTGCCATCTCCCAGATTTTGGTGAAACATTCACATTGGAACAGTGAGTCTGTGTTGAAACTCAAAAGTATACACACTCTTAAGCTTGAATCAAGCATTGGAAAGTGCATACACAGTTTGAAATATATGTATTAAGGCAGTGTGACGCAACTGGACCTAAATATGATTGCAACAGACCACCATAGAATACCATGCTTTATTTGCAGTTTACTCTGAAATAAAATCGTAAAAAATTACAATAAATTTTTCCGACACTGTTTGCAATGGTCTTTCATTTGATGGAAACTTTACTTGAGGGTTTATGATCACTTTAAAATGTGACACCTTTAATCAAAACAAATATAATGTGATATTACATCAAAATACTATTTTGATTCAAGGTGTCCTATTTTAGAGAAATTAAAAATTTGTGCTAAAATGTATATGAAAAAGTAAAAAACAGATGAAGTCCCAATTTCAAATGTCAGTCGATGCTGATTTACATCACTTATGACTCGGGGCGTTAACAATATCAAACTTGGGTATTTTGTCTGTATAAAACACTGGTTTTAGGCACTAACGTAACACCTAAGGGAGGTTTTCATATGTTATAACAACTCCTCAACTCAGCTTCATATTAATACTTGTTCATGTTTATAGCCTTAATCCATCAGAGATACTTGTTCTAATCCGCTCTTTCCACATCCTTGGACAATGCTGTCTTGCTCTGGTGGTGGCAACAGGCACACAGCACATGGACCACCGCATAAGCTCCAGTTCATTTTCATGATCTCTCCCCTATGTTTATAACATGGAGTGGATTTTTCAACTATTGATAACTGTTGTAAATACATGTATGATAATATGGATCAGATATTCCTACTATTCCAAGAAGTGACCAATAAGCTCACATTATGACAATTTGGGCAACTTCAGGTCCAAAATATACCAGTTATCATAGATTAAAAATATATTCTGGGGTAAAGAGATAGCAAAGCGATTGATGAACCGGAGCTCATGTGGTCAGCCAATGTCAGTGCATCGCCCGCTACCATCGAGGCCAGACAGCATTGTCCAATGATTAACCTGAACTATAGTGGAAATGCCTTATTGTGTTTTCCCAGATATCTCATACTAACATGTGACACAATGCAGTGTGTTTTGAACTGGATTCACACTTTATCGATGATTCTAATAATCTCTCTAATAATTCAATCACAGAAAGTGAAATTTCGCATTATGAATTATTGGGTTGATAAAATTTTTCTATGAAGTAGGCTCTCATAATTTGCAAATTGTCAGGTAATGAGTGAGTCCATCCGAATCCTTTCGTCGGCAAAATAAGGAGAACCGTTGTCATTAGAACCTTAATTTTTGGCATGAACGTGCATTAGGGGATGGTTAACAGCAAGTTCTGAGCTGACCTGCTTTCGATGAAAATTTGACCTACTTAGGTGACCTTTTCATTATGCTTGGACCCCCAAGTCGTCTTCCTCACCCTACTTTGTAGGTCCTGTGACGTTAGTCACACTACTCATGTATTAGAACAAGTTGACAAAATGGTTCAAGATCACGAATATAATCTATTATTTCTGTACTATTTCAATGATTGATATTAGAACAGCCGATAGAATGTTTTCCCCAAAGTTGGTTGTAATTGAATTTTGATAGGGAGGTTGAATTATTCGAGAGATTACCGTAAGCTTGGCTTTGCATGTAATCCATTAGTATTAGTCCGAAGGCTGAGGAGTTCTCAACTTCTAGCTCACTCTATAATCAATGGTACGCTTTCTTTCAGTGAGAACTCTCTCACTCTTGATTTCCCTAAAGATAAGTAGTTGTCGATTTCCCTGAAGTTGTTGTAATTATTGAAGTTTTTTCGATATTGCTCTGAAATTACACTTTGATTTGGACTCCCTCTGTACCGGTAGGTTTGATAGATTCAAGCTGGCATCAACACTGTCATGAGCATGATGTTGTGAATATATAATTATCATCGTTTATGTCATGTCATCAAAGACAACACTGAGAGCTTCCCAACAAGTTATAATATGATCAAAATATTTGTCTAGAAATTTCTTATATTTGCATTGTTGAAATTATTTTCTGTTACTACAGTGTAGAGAGAGTTGACAGTCCAAATCAAACTTTTACTGAAGTGTAACAGGAGTGATGGGCTGTGTCCAGACAAATCTGCCCTCAATTAGATCGTGACACTTGGATGCTGAGCCCATTCAGAATTTGTGTAGAGGCTCTTCATCTATCGCAATAACCCACTCAAGGACTGAGATATGTTATAATGTGCAGGGCCTGATTTAGACCAGTTTTGAACCCGTGAAAACAGATTTGGGCGCCCAATTGGACAAATGTTTTTCTCCAAACTTCTTCTCCGACAATTTTTTTTCTTCCAATTTCTTCTTGGACATACTGAAACGAATAGTGATGCAAGTAATGTTGCTAAATATCAAGTTGTCCTGCTGTATACGTATTCAGGGCATCTAATACTCCTAGACATGCTAGAGCTTCCATGGGTTTCGACAGTCCCGTGCTGCAGTCTATTTCACTATGTTATGTCTTATCAGATTTTGCATCGCGTATGAGTGCCCAAACTAATAGTCTAAATCAGGCCCTGATGTGATGAGGTTTAATGAAAAGATGGAGAAATTATCTCGGCTTTCGTTTTTTTGAGCCCATATAAAGAATTGTGAACATACTAACGGGAGATGATTTTTTTTTTATTTTTCAGGTGGAGCTGATGTGAAGAGACCGCACGTTCTAGAAATCGCGGCAGATAACTCCAATGAAGATACGAACACAACGAAGCTTTAGAACATTCCATCATCACGGACCCAATCAGTATGAAATACTGCAGTATTCATTTTATATTCGCCATTTCATCCATTCATAGATTCATTATGAAGTACATTGTATATGTGGACGTGAATACCTCTGGTACTATATTATGTATATTTGCCAAGAAAACATATTCCTGTCTAACTTCATATTGTTGTTAACCAGATGCCTATTATTTTTCCTTTGCGAATTGTGTAATATTTTCAAAATATTTAGAAATCAATTGAATTGAGTGCATGCAGTATACAATCATGCTCGAAGCATTTGAAATGTGATCACCACAGCGAGAAATCCAAACCGATTTAGTTACTTTAATGCTCGTGTGATATATAATACTTACCTCCAGTCATTTGAAATAATTAATTAAGCAAAGAAATTGTTTTTCATTTTGAGAATTTTAAAATCTCAGTTTTACAGATTATGTTTGTTTTAAAACCTGTTGAATTTTTAAAGAATTATCTATCATATACAACAGCTTTATATGTGTCGCTGTCTCCTGGTTACAAATATGGTCATGGTTAGGAGCTCTTCTCCAAATAAGATAAAAAAAAGGATACACATGCTGTTCTATGCTGATGGAGAGAGGCAGGGGAGAGGTGCAGATCTGGATGAAAACTGAAATGGCAGAGCTACTTCCCCTGTTGTGCTCGCAGCAGAGTTATCCCCCTGATTGTGATCTGGATATGTGTTGATCAACTGGGAATGATCAATATGTGCTGCTGTGTGACTCCCAGATGTGCTCATTTCTGATCAGTGACTCGAGTGATCTGTGCAATCCATCAATGTTCAGAAATCCAGCTGTACTATACATTTCAGCAATCGTGTTCTCTTCAACCAAAATCATGTGGAAGAAGAAAAACAGGAAATGTCTAATTCCATAATCCTAATTTTGTGTGTCAAAAACATATGCTGAATATGCGTACTGCATCTCTGGGTAAATAGTAAAATCGATCAACAAATGTTGTGTATATATACGTAAACATATATAAATATATTTAGGTGTGAGGCATATTTATTGAAATGTGCTATTATGAAATCAAGATTTAAGAATCTGTACTAATGGAGAAAGTCATGTCTGTACCATGCTACTTGTAAATTCTATAGTGTTTTATATGGCGTACGGGTTGTTAAGAAAACATATCTTCAGGAAAACTTTTATCTGCTTCGTATGCACCATTCTGCAATATTAAGCACATTAGGCCTCATTTAATGAACCTTTGTAGTGAAAAAGATGGATTGAAAATGTGCTAAATGTCTATCAATTCTATAAATAAATCATTCTTCAAGTTATCTAAGTCATTATAAAATTGCACACAAGAGGTTTAAATTGTGTAAATGTCAATTCACTATCAAACATAAATGAAATGTGCAGATTCCAATTCGCTAAAATACATAAATGATTCTTTGCGCACAACTATTAGCATATTCATGTGGCTGTGTTCTCACGGTTTTGTTAACAGAGCTCAAAATTAAACTAAATGTGGTTTAATTGACATATTATCAAGTTCCAATGCTTGTACAGAGTTGATACTTATATTTTGCTGTTGACAACATTTTGAAACACATTTATGGAAATGAAAATCAGGCCAGCCAGAGAAATATGTATTTATCAAAGATTTGTCTTACTTGTATCAAGTTCAACTTGACTTAAAAATATATCTTTAGACCAGTTATGCTGAAATGTACTTCAAAACTGAAGTTAACTTACATGAAGAGAGATTGCAATCAAAATATTGTAACTGTTAATGTATGCATTATATTCTCATTTAAAATTGCAATTATCTAAATAATTAAATATTTAATCATGATATTATAATTATTATTCGAACTCTTTTCACATTTATGACAGGGACCAGTTTTCTTAGCATTCCGGAATCAGTTTGATTTTCCAGGTGACCTATTTTTCAGGTCCTTTTTAGCATGTTAATCCTGTAAATTGAGGCCGAATTTTGTTTGTGGTAACCCATTCTGTCCATCAAAAAGGTTCTTACCAACAACTTTTAATTGGAATCTTAAGAAAAAGTACTTTTATTGGTAGTTTTACACAAAATTAGACTTTTTAGCCCACCATCACCAGATGGTGGGCTGTTCAAATCGCTTTTTGTCCGTGGTCCGTCGTTCGTCCGTCGTCAGTCAGTCAGTGCTAACATTCTAACTTTGAGGGCTTTTTTGTTGGTCCGTCCAAACCTTAAGGGCTTTTTTGGAATTAGGGGCTAAGCCCCTAGGCTTTTTTGGAATTAGGGGCTAAGCCCCTAGGCTTTTTTGGAATTAGGGGATAAGCCCCTAATGAAAACAGTGTGCAATTCTCTAAAAACAGTGTCTTTTTGATGGATGTTCTCTATAAGAAACGATTTAAAAAAGTGTCTTTTCTCTATAAGAAACGATTTAAAAAAGTGTTTTTTTCTTGGTGTTTTTGAACTAAACATCCATCATTGGTATAATTGGACGGACGTGCAACATTGCAGCCAACTTTCAACAATGTTTTGTTACAATGTTGCACAATTATAAGCCCCTAAAGTTCGAATGTTCGTCCGTCCGTTCTTCCGTCCGTAAACAATTCTTGTTATCGCGATTTCTCAGGAACTACTGCATGGATCTTTCTCAAATTTGGTAGACAGGTTCCCCTTGGGGTCTAGTTGTGCAAGAAACCTTATTTGGTCCGATTCGAAAATCCAATATGGCCACCAGGCAGCCATCTTGGATTTCCCCATGAAACCTTGTTATCGCGATTTCTCAGGAACTACTGCATGGATCTTTCTCAAATTTGGTACACAGGTTCCCCTTGGGGTCTAGTTGTGCAAGAAACCTTTTTTGGTCCGATTCGAAAATCCAAAATGGCCACCAGGCAGCCATCTTGGATTTCCCCATGAAACCTTGTTATCGTGATTTCTCAGGAACTACTGCATGGATCTTTCTCAAATTTGGTACACAGGTTCCCCTTGGGATCTCATTGTGCAAGAAACCTTCTTTGGTCCGATTCCGAAATCCAATATGGCCACCAGGCAGCCAGCTTGGATTTCCCCATGAAACCTTATCGCGATTTCTCAGGAACTACTGCATGGATCTTTCTCAAATTTGGTACACAGGTTCCCCTTGGAGTCTAGTTGTGCAAGAAACCTTTTTTGGTCTGATTCCGAAATCCAATATGTCCACCAGGCAGCCATTTTGGATTTCCCCATGAAACCTTGTTATCGCGATTTCTCAGGAACTACTGCATGGATCTTTCTCAAATTTGTTACGCAGGTTCCCCTTGGGGTCTAGTTGTGCAAGAAACCTTTTTTGGTCCGATTCCGAAATCCAATATGGCCACCAGGCAACCATCTTGGATTCCCCCATGAAACCTTGTTATCGCGATTTCTCAGGAACTACTTCATGGATCTTTCTCAAATTTGGTACACAGGTTCCCCTTGGGGTCTAGTTGTGCAAGAAACCTTTTTTGGTCTGATTCCGAAATCCAATAGGGCCACCAGGCAGCCATCTTGGATTTTCCATAAAACCTTGTTATCGCGATTTCTCAGGAACAACTGCATGGATCTTTCTCAAATTTGGTACACAGGTTCCTCTTATGGTCTAGTTGTGCAAGGTACCTTTTTCGGTCCGAATTGAAAATCCAATATGGCCACAAGGCGGCCATCTTGAATTTCCCCTCGAAACATTGTTACCGTGAATTCTTGGGAAATATTTCATGGATCTTTCTGAAATTTGGTACACAGGTCCCACATGGGGCCTAGTAGTGCAAGATACCTTTTTTGGTCCGATTCGAAAATCCAAGTTACGCTTCAAATTAATTTGGTATTCTCGAGATGTGACGTTGCATCGCAAGATTCGGCGGATCAAACGGTGGGGCATATTCTATATATTGACTATAGAGAATATCCGTACCTTCACCTTCCATATCAAGGAGTTCAAATAATTCGGAATTAAAATGTATTTCTTCAAATTTTAAATCAGCTTTCTTTAGTCCATGCAGTAGCAAGTGAACTGCTCCACCCTTTCGTCTACATGAAGGGATGTCACTCTTGTGACTCAGCGTCACAACTCGACAACTGTAGACTACTGCATGTTTCGATCCAAGGGAGATAATCAGGATCCAGGCACTTTTGAAGTTTTAACATTACTGCGCGGACCGGATCCCTTCAGTATTAAGCACAGGCCTTCAAGTGCCTCCTATATTTCCTATATTTTCCTATATTTTTTAATCATTCCTATATTTTCCTATATTTTATTCAAAACCTCCTATATTTCCTATATTTTAACTTTTTCTCATGAAAACTTTCATCAATGCACTCTAATGAGTCAAACAGACACACGGAAATACGTGTCGAAATACGTGTCGCTTCGATGGGCAAATATGAAAACATTCCAAGCTCTCTATGCTGAATCAAACAACAGAACAGGTCACCTGAAAGACCACCACTATGACCGCATTAAGTGAAAGTAATTTGATTAAACACCAGAAAACTACAAATTTTGGAACATACAATGTAGTACAGACCTGTCTTACACTCCTTTATTTCCTATATTTTATTCAGAAAATTCCTATATTTCTCCTATATTTTTGCAAATTTCCTCCTATATTTTCACTGTGAGCCACTTGAAGGCCTGTAAGCATTGTACCATCTTACTATTTTCGAGAATGGTATCTTAAAAGAGATATCTCAAAATAGCCCAATAAACAGAACAGAATTAGCATTCGTTCCTAATTATAAAATCTTAAGTATGTTTCATAGCTCATGCCAAAGTGTCAAAGAGATTGGTCTTCGCTTCCAGTACCCAATGATGACACATGCAAAAAAATAAATAAAAAAAATACTACAAAACAAAGGCGAAGGATCCTCCGTACATGTACATTCACTTTCAGACCAACTTTGCTCATTTCTCTTGTATTATAACAACCGACATAAGTAAAGTTTCTAGAAATCTTGAAACTCCTGAAATTTAGATTATATCTTGGTGTTTTTCAGTGGCCTTTTTCGATCTTTTTCACTCGGATTCAAAATTCTGTAAACAAAATTACAAATCAATCGTCTGTTCTTAGTAACAATGGACAAAAAGATCCTCTAGTCATTAGCTTACAATTATCGGACAATGGTGGGCGCCAAGATCCTTCAGGATCTCTCGTTTTCCTTTACAGTTACTCGACACTGAATAATACAAAAAACTGTGCTACCAAGATTTAATTGAAGATTTGGTTGATACAAATCGGCCACATGTACTTACAAAGTGACTGATTGAAGGAGTGGTCTAAGATTAATCACTCAATCACTGAGAACATTGCTAACTTTATCTCTCCCCTCTCCCCCCCACAAATAACATTTTGGGATAATTTTGGTGCCTATAGGCAGATTGGGGAGATTTGATTCAGTAGCACCCATTCACTCCATATAATCGGGTCATAATTTACCCATGATATGTTGCATCTGGAATTAAGTAATTATAATTACTTAATTCCAGATGCAACATATCATGGGTAAATTCAAAATGACCCGATTAATTTATATGGAGTGAAATAACAATTTTCGTGCCCTACTGAATCAAATCTCCCCACTCCCTCCAAAGCCATCGCATTCACGATAGGTAAATTCCCATTGTTTGAGCTACAGAACACTGGCAACCGTCTTTGAAATCTAGCTTGGACTGGTCCAAGTGTAGTTAAACTTACCACACAGAAGTTGTAGTTCTTTCCTGCATAAATGAGTGCATGACATTGACAGGAGTGTACTCCAATGCAAAAATCAGATCATTAGCAAAAAGGCAGAGAAGTCGATAATACTTCAATTTGGTAAACAGGAAATGACTGTGTTCAAAGTTATCAAATATGTGGAAAAAATCAGTTCTGACTGCAAACCCCATTTTTAACAACTCTTTTCCCATCACGGACTTGCGGACGGGTGGCAGTTCTGTCCGGGTACTCCAGCTTCCTCCACCCTGTAAACTGGATGTCATTATATGAGTGTGATATTAAATCAAACCCCCCTCCCCCCCCCCTGCCCTCCGTCATTAACAGCAGATGGTCCTCGAAGTTTCTCAAACATTTGGACCTGCTGATTGTCTATCAAAAACCGAATGCAACTCCTAATGCATATGTGGATATTTCATCATCAGAAAATAATTAAAACAGATTTTAATGTCCTCTAATTATGGTACAAACTTGTTCCAAAATCCAAAGAATTAAAATTAATAAATATACGGAGTTGTATTTCTTCTGTATTCAAAGTTGCATTGAACATTCCTCTTTGCTTTCTGTATAGGTTTTCAGTCCCACTTGACCAAATTGCTATGTCTGTACATACTTTTGTAAATTTCTGTATATTAGATTCCAAATTATTTTAACATGTATAAATAAATAGAATTTATTTGCATGTTGTTATTAATATAAATATATTGTTGCTAAAATTGTATGGAGAAAATGAAATGCAAAGCGTTAATTTGTGTATTTGCTCCCTGGTATAAAATACTGCTAAATGGCAGTACTTGTGAAACATTGGTGCTATTTTGGGGCGCCAACAGTTACTAAAACTTTGAAAGGATAAATTGTGTTATTCTAGTAAAGGTTGTTTATGGGTTAATTAAAAAGAAATATGGGGGGCGAAATAATCCAAGAAACAGCAGAGGGAACCAATGTGGAGTTTTGTTTTCGCATTGTGATCATATGTATTCAAGTGTCGCAAAGCATCTGTACCAGTCACATGGCCAACTTGTTTTGACCTTCATTACTGTCCAGAAACATTGGAGAATACTATGGAACAAATTTTCATCATCCATTGAGATATCCGATATCAATTAAAAATTATTGGAGTAGTAATTTAAAGACCTGATTAGTTATAGTATTACTGGTCAATATGGCTGTTGATTTTTTTTATCAGTTACATTATTATTTTAATTTTATGGCCATTCTGATGCAGTTAATTTTTAATGTTATCTGTGCTCTATATTATATCATTTTAATTTATTATAACCGTGTAAAATTATGTGATATGAATAGTCCATTTTCTTCAACTTATTTTTGTTAGATTTTCTCATCATTTGTCAATGTTTGTCCGTCCCACTGATAAAAAGTTGAAATTGTATAGCAGGGAAGGTAATCAATAGTGTGAAATGTATGTTCTCTGGTCGTCATATTGTTCAAGTCAAATGTAGTCCGGACTCGGATAAACTCTGATAACGGGAAACTTCACACAATCTGGCTTTATCTTCTGATCACCCAAGAAGGCGAGTGTGACATCTATCATTTCAATGCAATAATACCAAGCTATCTTTTTCTGATCTGAAAACTGAGCATACACTTTCTGCTGTTTGATATCAATTCACTTCTTCTAATTCTGCTGCTGGATACCAATTCACTACTCAAACTTCTGGTGTTAGGTAACATTCAGGACTTGTAGAACTGTTTGGATAATAATTCACTACATTGCTGATGGATAACATTCAGGTTGTTAAGTGTGTTTAGGTAACATTTTAGACTTGTAGTTCTGCTGTTTGATATCAATTCACTAGTTCTGCTGTTGGATAACGTTCAGGTAGTTCTGTGCTGTTAGGTAACATTTAAGACTTGCAGTTCTGCTGTTGGATATCAATTCACTAGTTCTGCTGTTGGATAACATACAGGTAGTTCTGTGCTGTTAGGTAACATTTTAGACTTGCATTTCTGCTGTTGGATAACATTCAGGTTGTTAAGTGTGTTTAAGTAACATTTTAGACTTGTAGTTCTGCTGTTTGATATCAATTCACTAGTTCTGCTGTTGGATAACATTCAGGTAGTTCTGTGCTGTTAGGTAACATTTAAGACTTGCAGTTCTGCTGTTGGATATCAATTCACTAGTTCTGCTGTTGGATAACATACAGGTAGTTCTGTGCTGTTAGGTAACATTTTAGACTTGCATTTCTGCTGTTGGATAACATTCAGGTAGTTCTGCTGTTGGATAACATTCAGGACTTGTAGTTGTGCTTTTAGATATCAATTCACTAGTTCTGCTCTTGGATAACATTCAGGTAGTTCTGTGCTGTTAGGTAAAATTTTAGACTTGTATTTCTGCTGTTGGATATCAATTGACTAGTTCTGCTGTTAGATATCAATTCTGTGTTGGATTATCAATTCGTTGTTGGGAGTAACAATTCACTACTGTATAATTCTGCTGTTGGATAACAATTCACTATGCATAGTCCTGCCTGTATTTGTTCTGCTCAGCTGCATTATAGCTGTATACAGAAATGTGCCCGAGGTACAAATGTTGTGAAACTATGGAATACCATCTGCACAGAAAATTGATGTACAAATATATGTATATATATATATATATGTAATATATGTATGTATAAGAGATATGGTTGTATATGTAAGAATATGTAAAAATACTAAATTGTATCTTGGAGCTGAGAGGCCATATGAGATATACATCACTGAAACCTGAACATGCCTAATCTATCACAGTCCTTTTAATAAACTGTAGATTCATCCTCCATCCTCTTATTGTAGACCAACAATCAAGCTCTGTGAATTCCCGAGGTCATACTTTGGAAATATTAATTACATTGGATGTCAAATTTGAATTAATTACGTTCGACCAATTCCAATCCATGCATGAGGATTGAGGATACGGAGTATAATGCTGAGGGATAGAAACTGTTCATATATAACCATTAGTCTGCCTCGGGCACGAGGCTTTTCAATAATGTAAATGCCTGGAGAATAGAACCTTACACAGAAGATTGACCTACTGAAGTGGTAAATGCTAGTGAATGTGCAGAATTGCCCTCAGAGGGAGGGGAGTTGATATCCCTAACCCTATCTGGCCTGGTACTTTTTGCTCCTATCTGCATAACCCCTCAAGCAAAGGATCATGGGTAAATTCAAAATGGCAACCATGTCGGATACCAAAAATGGATGTTTTCATCATTTTTCTTCAAATCCTGCTTTTCTGCGACTAACAGTTGGTAAAAGCTATTCTAATTCACATCAGATTACTATTTATTAAATTATCATGCAGTTTTCGCGAAGAAGACACAAAAAATAAAAAATTTTGGAAAATGTTACTGAAAAATAGTCCAACAAAGAATGCCTTTCTTGAAAAGGACGTCTCTTCCCCCATACCCCCCCCCCCCACCCCACCCGCAACGGATGTGGTATGCTCCAAATCGCCCAGGCCAGATAGGGTAAAGCATATAAAGGCACACGGTTTTCAATCAGGATCTGCTTACATGAGGTGGTTAATTAAGCAATATGTTGGATGGGAGCCTAATTACAGGGCTATCTAACATGCTTACAGGACGAATATGTTCAGATGTTTGTAAACTTCCAGAAACAGTGAAGAAGTACATGTAGTCCACAGTGAAATATATTAGTGATTACTACAAATAGATGGATGCAATGAACATGTATATATATATATGGCTGTTGTATAAAATTTCTGTCTTACCTACAGAACTGTGAATATGCACTTGTAGATACTCTCCAACTGGAACGGCAGATTGATTTAAGAGATTCGTTCATCTTTCATTTCGACAAAATACATGTAACTTAATACTGTTGATTCATTGTTGACTACTGTTGATCTTTTAAAGATTATTAAGTTGTGAAGATATACATATTTGCATATTATATAGATTTTCTGTTTTACTCGTCTACATATATTTACACACTGACAAGTTGTTATTGTGTTTCTGTTGATAGATTTACAGGGAGGATGGGATACTATAATCAGTCTGTTGTAATCTATATCTTTTCAGTACTGCGTACACTGAATTTCAGATTCGCATATACATAACATTGTTACAAATTATTTAGCGGAGCCCCGTGGGGTTTCCGGGGATTGACCTGGGATGTCGTTGTGCACACCGCAGGTCATGGTAAGAATAGGCCTCAGCTCCTCAGACAGCTTGTCATAAGAGGCGACTAACTGAGGCACCCGTGGGGTTCCCGGGTGTAAAAAGGAATAGGACCTCACCCATGTGGTTCCCGGGTGTGAAAAGGAATAGGACCCAACGTCGTGATATGACTGAAATATAGTTGAAAGCGACATTAAATCATATTCATTCAGTTACTATTTAGCGGACATTATTGAGTAAAAATGCCATATTCTTGCGTAGATTGATGATGCTGCTGGTTAGTTCACATAATCTAATAACTAATAATAACATTTTAAAGATTCTCAAATTTCGGTTCAATCATCGAACCAAATAAATTTGAACACCGTGAATTTCAGAATTCATTACTTCATATCCTTTTCATTTTCACATCATTTCATTTATTTCCTTTCCATTCCAATCTTAGTTCACCCGGTTTGCACCAGTTCCCCCGGTTGAATTATCAGAGCATTCACTATATGTATAATATAAACACTCCAATAATGAATTAAAATTAATCATTAGAACAGGGATTTAATAAAATTATACAAAATCAGGATAATGTAGTTTCGCTCACATTTGGATGACAAAATTTGAGGCAAAATCTGGGGGGTGATTCAATGTTAATCTGGGGGGTGATTCAATGTTAATCTGGGGGGTGATTCAATGTTAATCTGGGGGGTGATTCAATGTTAATAGGGGGATTGAATTTTTTATGTTGACCAAATATATTCTATTTTATCCAGGTGATGGTTATATATATTAAGTATATGGTATATACCAAATTATATTTCCGTCTGCGATTGTACAAGGACATGTTTTAATGCTACACATAAAACTTGACTATTTTGTTTAGGCTGTTACTTGGGTTGAATATATATATCTACATACAACATTGTTTTAGCAGGGGATTATTTGATGCTGTTTCAAGCTTGCTCCGTGAATTAATGACGGGGCTAGACACCATCGAATCGTGGCCATTGACATGATGCACCAATTGCCATGAGGGGCAGTGTCCGCTTTAGCATTTCATATTTAGCTTTAATTCTCTTATTACTGGCTCCTCTTACTACTTATCTTATTCCAGTATAATGATTTACAATTTTACTCTTTATTTACTATTGGGACTGACTGATATATATATCTATATATATATATATCCATATTTTATATTATATGTAAATTGGATATGGTGAATAAACCTACATGTAAATGATTATAAACTGTGGTTTACTTTCCTCTATGCTTTTCTACCAGAAACTACAAAGAACATGCACAAACTGTGATCATATATGAACATTGAATCCTGCATGATGTCTTTTAATACCGAAGTCACCATGATCGACGTAGCTCTTTGTTGTCTCCTTATTCTCTTTGATACATGTAAGCGTAAGATGTTATGACGTCATTGACGCTTTGTCTCCGGTGGTCTAATGGTTAGAGCGTCGGCCTCATAAGCGGTAGGTTCTGGGTTCGATCCCAGGCCGTTAAACCCTATTCACTCACTCACTTGTCTCCGGTTACCTAATGTTACTATGTTGCATTTGAAAGAAACATATGCAGTCATATAGTCAGTGCAAATCTTTGTAGCGTCTCCTTTCTCTTTATTTAGCCTTATTCAGAAAAGGTTTCCTATTCCTTGTACCACAAGGGGTGCATGAAACTTCCGGTGATTACATGTACCAAAGGCCCTCGCAATTTCTTTAAGTATAATTCCTTATTCAATTATTCTAGAATATTAAATTTAAAATGTATACAGTAATATCGATTATATGTAAAAACTAGACATACTTCCAGTAATAAATTAGTTTTTCAAACAAATAGTCCGGAATAGTTCCTCAATCCATAACTGGAAATAATTGCAGGGACCTTTGATAAAAGTGAAACTGAGGTCATTACTTACCAAAGGCACATCTGTATGCCTCCAACATCAAAGAGCTGTGCTGATTCAGAGATAATATACTTTCTGAATAGAGCTATAGAGTAAGATGTTGTTGATGCTTTATCTCGAGTTATCTGAGTATCGAAGTTGCTATTTTACATTCGAAAGAAGGGACTAACAAATTTTGTTGGACTTCCTTGAGTTTCTATTGTTCAGGCCTTTAGAGTATTAAAAAGCCTCCTGTCTAGACTTGTATCCAGACAATTTCTCTCCTTGGTCTCGTCACAGTTACACAGAAGATGTACCAAAATTGATCCGATTCCTTGAGGACAGCACCGTTTAGCACAAACTACTGACCAGCTACTTTATACCTAGGTCAGTTTGAATTTACACAGCCCCCCCCTGTATTTCTTGTCCAGACTAACTAAAATTTAGGTGATATTTCATGCAAGGCCAAAAGAAGTCTGTTAATGGTTAAAGACCCTCAAAAACGAATTTCACTCGTCTTTGGGTTGCTGGGTATTGTAATCAGCATGTACCGGTTACTATTTGATGGACAACTTCAAAACTTACGTGAAAGATGCTTAGTACCTTGCAGATGTGCACTATCAAGTTTTTACCCCTCCGTCTATCCACTTTGCTTCAAGCCTACATTTTCAGTATCACTCGTTGCTTCAACTGATTTGTAAATGAAGGAATATGGGCCAAAAGTATTAACACGTCCCGAAAAGAGCCATATTATTACATGCGAGCCTCTTTCACATGTCGCAATCTGTTACTATGGAATGGGATGGGATTTTACCCCCAGTTCATTGGGCTGCAGGGTCTTGTAATTGGCATTTATGTATGGTCATCTATCTGTTGGTCAATACTTTCTTGTCCCGTCCATATCTCATTATTTGATGGACAAGTCTGATACATGCATGGACGATGCTTAGTACCTTGCAGATGAACAGTCGGATTTCTTACCTACTTTGATGATTTCCGCAGGAGTTTCTTGCTACTCAAAATCTTCACCAATGACAACTTTAAAACTTACATGAAAGATACTTAATAGGCCTACTCTGTGGATGTGCACTAACTGTCCAAATTTGGAGTTATTGTCCATTTTTCAAATACATGCTGTCATACATACTTCCCAGACTAATTAGGCCCATCTCAGTATGTTGGGAAATTATTTGGCGTTCCAAATCCTTATCTTTCATTAACTGTTCTTCTGTTGCCATACACATACTGCTTTTTTCAAGACTGAGGGGTCAATGCACCTGTACATCATGTTTTTACATATTTCGATGATTTTCCATATGGAACTTGATTCGTCCGTGATCAATTTCTTGTCCTGTCCATATCCTGGTTACTATTTGACCGACAACTTTGAAAGTTACATCGAACATCCGTAGTGTCTTGCAGATGTACATGGTATAGTTTCTTCTCACCTCTTTCTTATAGAGATATTTATAACGCCATAACACTGGTTGCATGTACGGAGGCAAAATTGCACAGGACGTCATAATGTATTGATCTTCTCGTGAACAAATATGTGCGAGGCTTAACATTCCCTTGGTTAGGCTTGAGGTGAGTTTCCACACCCAATGACCATATAAATTTATATGGCCTTACTGATCTTTGTCCACAAGAAGATCAATTAACTATCACATCAGCCTAAACAATTGTACCTCTGTACATGAAACATCATTTTGTACAGACAAAAGTTTTTAAAATGCGATGGGTTATAAGTATCATGGAGAAACCAGTGTGTGTGTGTGTATATATATATGGTCATTCTGTAGCTTTTCAATTTGTTTTGCACGCTGTAAAGAGACTGATTAATTAAAATGGACATTGAATTAGCCTAAAGCTCGCACATAGAATGATTGCAATAGTTTTGCTCATTTTCGTTATTTGTAACTCAATGGCATGGAGTGCATTTTAGGCAGAACAGATATGCAGTTTGGCTCCTTTCTGCGCTTGACTAGGAAACTAATTAAATGGCTACACCATTTTGGACAGCCAATCACATCTCGCCACACTGATCACATCTCGCCTCCTTCACTTTGACATCAATCAGCTCCTAGCATGCAAGATGGCCACATCATTTATGTGACAACCCGCCTCAACCCTCATTCACAATGCCTCAGGCTTTAACTGTACAACTTCCATAAGGAAATCACGCGAAGATGGCTTGGCTTTCTTTTCCAAATTGTGATAAATGCTTTTTTACTCTTTTTTACACAATTTTACTCTTTCGGCATAAAGCAGCAGCTGCTATTTCAATCATGTCTTGCAGACACCCGAGTTACACCCACATAACTCTATGCACAGCCCTGCTGCGACATTCGGTGTTACAAGCAACACCACCTTGCTGCGACATTCGGTGCTACAAGCAACACCTCCCGTTTGTCTGTGTCACAAGCAGTGACATGATGGGCCGGTGTTACAAGCCACACCTTATTTGCCAAAATAAATAAACTATATTATTCTGAATACTAGTTTTGATGTGTGTTGCGTAACTTCTAGAATTTGGTTCTAGCCAGACTGGTTAAAATACACAAACTTACTGATTATTAACCAATGGAAACGGATTACAGTTTTGAGATAGTTTTATTCACGACGGTCAGATACTGTACACTTTTAAATTGAGAATATTAACAACAGATCAAATTACAATAAGATGCAATAATTAGAGACGAACAAAAAACACAAGAATCGATATACGAGTTTTTTGTCTCTAAAATTACAGTTCTGCACTATACAAATAAATCCCCTGTATTAACAATAAGTTATATCTACATCACATGACTTTCAGGTTAAGGTTATTTAACATTTTCCAATCAAATATGACAAATGTGCTTACCAATGTTGTTTACAAGTAAAATCACAAGATATCAACATTCGAAATGATTTTGATAAAGTTAATCCTTTAAACAAGGGAAAAGGTATTGAAAATTACGATTAGACCTATTAGATGGACCGGAATTCATCAAACATTTCGATGCTTGAAAATAGGTGCAAAACACGGAAAAGTTAATGAACCAGCATGGTGTCAATTTCATACAACCTTAGATAATTTTGCTTTGTCTGCTTCAGATGGTGTGATCTAGATTACATCTTTAAGGACATTCGCTGGCTAAAAAGGCTGAAATGGGAGTTCTGATAACCGATAAAGGTATCAGGGCAGAAAAAAGGGGAATTAACTCATTCTCATCTATGCATGATGTTTTTTTTTATATTCTAATTTCTACAATCTATTTGTAGGCCTATATTGGGAAAGAAATTTTAGCAAAACTGACCAGAGTTACATTTCTCATACAATAAAATTGTACTTCAGACAATCCCTTATAGACGGGCAGAAAACATAATGCTATTCTTTTCAACACAATTGCAGGCAGAAAATTGATTG